>SKCR01030878.1:0-103655 GCA_019454045.1 Zanthoxylum bungeanum
TATAATCTCATTAAACCACTAAAATAAGATCCAATGGCTAAGATTAAATTATCTTTTATCCCATATCAGATTCTTAATTAATTGTTGTCTTTGGAGCACTATATAAACCCAAAGAATTCTTCATAAATTTTTACACCAAACCTTTCATATCTTGGGTTTATATAAGTGAGAAACTCTAGAGTTTAAAAGTAAGCCGCTGATTTTGAGGATCCATAAGTCTAATTGACTAGAGGAACCTCGAGTTAAATGTTTTGAGGTATATGCCTAGGCTAGCACCAAGGGCAAAATACTCGTGCACTCAAGGCGTAGTCTTGCCGTTGAGTTTTGGCTTTGGTGTGTGCATCTTTGGAGGCCACACACTTGGGTGGCTCTTTGGAACGTGGAAGAGCTTGCTGAGTTCTAGAAAAGCTTGTAGATTGGATGGAGGACTGGAAGAGTCTACAGTTCAAGTAAGTCTTTTTCTTTCTTTATTTTATTAGAGTTCTTATGATAGTTAGCATGTTTAGGTTAATATTGCATGTTTTATGAGTTTTATGCTTAGAATATATAGTAACATGCCTAGGCTTGTAGAATAATCAAAACCAATAGGTCTTGGGCATAGGGAAAGCGGCATAATAATTTTGATTTTCCGCTGCGCACTCGCGGCTGCTTCCCAACAGTGGTATCAGCGTGTCTTTTTGTTTTTGTTTTAGTTCTCTCTCATTTGAACTCGAAATTGGGTGTTTAAAAGCTCGTTGGAAAGCTAACACCCTGAACGTAATTTTAGGCCCAATTTTTGCATGATTTGGTTAAGATTTGAATTGTGAAATTGCATTTAAAGTTCACGCGTCTGCAGAAAAAACATGAATAGTAAATTTATTTGAATAAAATAAAATGCAATATCATAATTAAATATTAATCAAAGTTATTTAATGCCTAAAATAATTCCAATATATTAAAACTTATATGCTTGGTGATTCTATGTATGATTAGAATTAGCATGATTATTTTAGGGTGCAAGCATCTAGAGACTTTCTAAGAAATAGAGAGTGTATTGTTTATCCCTTAGCTGAGTAATTATTCTGTGATGAACTTAGAGATTTATTACCTTTAAGGCTAATAAATATAAATCACTTATTTATAATAAAAGACATTATAAAAGATACAAGTGGGTTGGGACCAAGGGTTAATAAAGCTTTCCAAACTAAAGTTAATTTAACCAAAGGTATTACTAGAGTTAGATAATGATTTGGTGTCTTCCTTCACTCACTACCTTTTTATAGCCAAAAGGAAAAGCTGTGAAGACATATAGATAATCATTTACTCAAAGCTTACTTTAAAGCATATTTAAAGTGTTGGACTAATTTGGAGGATCTATTGTTTATTCTGTCACCAAGGCAATAAGAGCCTAAGAGGTAAGGGTATTTAAAAGAGTTCGCACCACCCTACCTCTGGGGAATTTTCAATGGAGGAATCCATTTGACAGTTATTCACTTAAACTTGCTAAAATCTTCAATAATAAATTAAGTCTAAAATTTTCCTCCCATTGTAAGGTATAGACCCAAAGGGATTAAACCGTATTGGCAGGACTAGGCTATACCAGACTGACCAATACCAATTTGTCCCTAAATCGTACTATTGACAATGGTTTGACTTTTCTGAGTCATAAGACGCAGCGACCCTTAGGCGTGGTTATCAACTTAGTGGCAAAGATTGGGTGTCCACAAGGACTAGTATAAGCTATGGCATGTTTGATTGCCCGACCCAATGATCAAGGAACTGTGATTTATATTATAAATTGGTTGGGAACCTAACGACCGGCCCTAGTCGGAGTTATGAAATGATGATAATTGGATCCTTACCCACAGAAATCCATCATATTGGGGTTGATGCGATTTGTTTAAAATTTTAAAACAGTTGAGTAGGAGCAACTTCATAATATTAAAAGCCCATGTTATTATGAAACATTAATGAAAACATATTCCTAATTTTAACATTTTCTCTTAACATGTGGGTAAAATATTTCACAAACATTCAAATGGTAGAGTATCACTTCGTTCCATCCTTGATGAACATAAGCTCAAAGGGGACAACTACAATGACTAGTTTAGAAACCTTAAAATTTCTTACGACAAGAAAAGATTTTCTATGTTCTTGAAAGACTATTTCCCTCTGAACCCGCAGAAGAAACTGACCAAGATACATTTGATGCTTGGAAGAAACACGTCAATGATGATGAGCAAGTAGTTTTCATTATGCTTGGCTCTATGTCGGACGAACTTCAGAAAGCTCACGAAGATATGGATGCTCAAACCATCATCTTTCACTTGAAGGAGTTGTATGCAACTTCCGTTCATACCGTGAGATTCCAAGTGTCATGTGCCGTATTCCAAACAAGGTATAATGAATGATCTATTAGTGGATATGTGCTTAAGATGATTGGCCACATTGAAAAATTAGCCAACCTCGGGTTCATCATGGATCATGAGATAGGTCACGATCTAATTCTTCAGTCCTTACCAAAAGAATTCTCTTACTTTATTATGCAGTTTCATCTGTTTGATAAAGAAGCTACTTTAGCATAATTGCACAATCTAATAAAGCAAGCAGAGATGGACTTGAAACCGGAACTTAAAACCTATGTCATGCTTACGGGTACGGACTTGAAGCCACGAGGCCCAAAGAAAAATAAGGGCAAGCCAATGCTCTAGGTCACCTAAAGCCCAATGGTAAGGTGGAGAAGAAAAAGGGAATGGGAAATGTTTCTTTTGTGGAAAGAACGGTCATTGGAAGAAAGAATGCAGATCCTTGAAAGCCAAGGAAGCTAGGGAAGCCCAAGAGGCCAAGAAGCCCAATGCTTTAGGTATGTTGTATATGATTGAACTATATTCTCAAAACTATGAACCTTCTACTTGGGTGCTTGACACCGGTTGTGGGACTCACTTGTGTAACAATGTGCAGGGCCTGAGAAACAGTAGGAAAGTCCGTCATGGGGAGGTTGACTTACGCATGGGTAATGGAGCAAAATTGGCTGCATTGTGCATGGGGACTTATTCATTAGTTTTGCCGAATGGTTTAGTTTTAGACTTAGAAGATTGTGTTTATGTACCTTCTCTAGTAAAGAACATCATTTCAATTTCTTCTTTATATAATAAAGGATTTTTCATGCCTAATAAGTTGTAATGAATGTTCTATTTATTTCAATGAAATAAAATATGGATATGGTATTTTGAATTATGGTATCTATGTCTTACAAACTAACAAAGAATGTTCAACCTATAATATATACAACGTTAACTCGAATAATCTCAATGAATCACTTCTATGGCATAATCGCTTAGGTCATATCAATGAAACAAGATGACTAAGCTACATAAGGATGGGTATTTCAAACCCTTCAAATATAAACCTTATGGAACTTCTGAGTCTTGTTTACTTCGTAAAATGACCAAATTAAGGTAAAGGACAGCGTGTAGCGGAGACATTAGAACTCATACACTCTGATGTATGCGGACCAATGTCAGTCACCGCTAGAGGTGGATTCTCCTACTTCATTACCTTTATCGATGATCATTCGCGATATGGGTATGTGTACCTTATGCGGTACAAATCTGAAGCTTTTTAGAAATTCAAAGACTTCAAGGCTGAAGTAGAAAACTAGCTTAATAAAAGTATTAAGTGACTAAGGTCTGACCGAGGTGGTGAATACTTAAGCAACGAATTTCAAGATTACTTGAGAGAAAATGGCATTATATCCTAGTCGACTCCTCCAGGAACTCCACAGCATAATGGGGTCTCCGAAAGGAGAAATCAGACATTATTAGATATGGTCCTATCAATGATGCCAGACACGGATCTACCTCTTTCATTTTGGGGTATTTCTTTAGAAAATGCAACACTACTACTAAACCAAGTTCCTTCCAAGACTGTTAGTCAAACACAATATGAGTTATGGTCTAGGAAACGTCCTAATCTTAGTTATCTAAGAGTTTGGGGATGTGACACATATGTCAAGCTCACACAAACTAACAAATTGGATGATAGGACAGTTAAATGTAAGTTTGTAGGATATTCCTTGAACTCAAGAGCATATATGTTCTACGTCCCAAATGAACAAAGAACATTTGTCTCATGAAATGCTAAATTTCTAGAGAATGAATTCCTTCTCAAGAAATATAGTGGGAGTAGACTTGACCTCGATGAGGTACGAGAAGAACAAACTAACATAGAACTAAACCCCAGGCCCTTCAAAAGGGCAGCACAGAAAAACCACAAGGTTATGAATTCAGATGGTCTGGTAGGGAAAGACATGAACCTGAAAGATATGGTTTCCATGTTGATGAGGAACATGACCAGGTCATTGATAATTTCGATCCCACCAGTTATGACAAAGTAATGTGTGACATTGATTCAGTCAAGTGGCTTGAGGCCATGAAATCCGAAATAGACTCTATGTATCAGAATCAAGTATGGGACTTGGTAGATGCACCAGAAGGTATAAAACCCATAGGCTGCAAGTGGATTTACAAGCGTAAAACTAATGCAGAAGGCAACATCCAAACCTATAAGGCTAGGTTGGTGGCGAAAGGTTATAGACAAATCCAAGGAATTGGCTATGACGGAACCTTCTCACATGTTGCAATGATAAATTCCATTTGAATTTTACTGGCACTAGCTGCACACTTTAATTATGAGATTTGGCATATGGATGTCAAAACAACTTTCCTTAATGGGAACCTCGTAGAGGAAGTCTATATGACACAACCTGATGGGTTTGCTTCTAAGGATGATCATAATAAAGTATGCAAGCTTAAACGATCCATTTATGGACTCAAGCAAGCCTCAAGAAGTTGGAATATAAGATTTGATGAGACAATCCAAGAATTTGACTTCATAAAAAATATAGACGAGCCTTGTGTTTACATGAAAAGTAGTGGGAGTGCTGTTGTATTTTTTGTATTATATGTCGATGACATATTAATCATCGGGAATGATATTCCAATGATGCAAGCCACTAAGCAATGGTTATCTCATAATTTCTCCATGAAAGATTTGGGAGAAGCAGCCTATATCCTCGGCATTAAGATCTACCGTAATAGATCTAAGACGTTGTTAGGACTTTCTCAATCTACGTACATAAATAAATTTTTGAAAATATTCAAAATGGAAGATTCCAAAAGAGGTAATTTACCTACTTGTCATGGAATCAAATTATCTAAGGAGCAATATCCACATACTCATTCAGATAGAGAGCGTATGAGTATGATCCCTTATGCTTCAGCAATAGGATCAATCATGTAGGCCATGCTATGTACAAGACCTGATGTCTCTTATGCTCTTAGCATAACGAGCAGAAATCAGGCAAATCCTGGTGAGCAACACTGGGAAGCTGTCAAAACGATCCTCAAGTATCTAAGAAGAACTAAGGATGTGTTTTTGACATACAGAGATTGTTCTGAGATGAAAGTCATTGGTTACTATGATGCGAGCTTTCAGACCGATAGGTATGACAGCAGATCGCAAACATGAAATCTGTTTACTTTAAATGGCGCTGCTGTAAGTTGGAAAAGCTTAAAGCAGTCAACTATAGCAGACTCCACCACTGAAGCTGAGTATATTGCAGCATCTAAGGCTGCTAAAGAAGCAGTCTGGATAAAGAAGTTCATCACGGAGCTGGAATTGCTTCCCGCGATAAAGAATGGCGTCACGATGTACTATGACAACACGGGCGTCATTGCTCAATCAAATGAACCAAGGTCCCACCTGAAATCCAAACATGTACTCTCAGGCGATTTCATCTCATCAGGGAGATTGTTGAGAGAAAAGAAGTTATTATAAAGAAAATACCCACAGAAGATAATCTTGCAGATTCTCTGACTAAAGGGCTGACTCAACAAAAGCATGATAGGCACACCCGAGAGTATGGTGTCCAGATTCATACAAGTTGGCTATAGTGCAAGTGGGAGATTGTTAGGGATATGCCCTATACCCAACTTGTGGATGGGCTATATGTACATGTATTTGTAATATTTTCATTAATTAATAAAATGAAAATCTTTATTATACATGTCTTACATTACTTATATAAATCATCAACACTGTAATAAAAGCCCTTGGAGTAATAAGACGATGGCTTCCACGCCTTATGAGAATCATTACTCTTAAATATCCTAGTCATAGTTTTGTGAATAATCTGGGCATTCACAAAGCGGAGAGACTAGCATGATGATATGATCCACCCTTAGTGGGGTAGCCGATCTCATAGGCTACTAGCGGAGATCCGTCCGCTTGGTGTATCACATGGATGCATAGGTTCTCGTGTCCATCGAACTGACCACCGAAAGTTTTCATATGTAGTGTTTATCCCATGTGTCTGTGAGAACTTTCATGTATCGATTATATGACTAGTCCTTAGACTTGAGGTCTTTACAATCTTATGTGTGGATCAAATAACTTTGACAATCTCATTCCCCGGTTCAAAAGATCCGGTAATAAGGGTATGATTGGGTCATTTGTTGAAACAGATGAAGTTTGTAAAGATACAACAGAGAATCGCCACTCTCTCGGATAATATTTTCTTATAAGAGTAGTATTCCAGTTTGCAGGTTGATATGTGTAATCAGTGCTTGAGACTGTGGCCACAGCGGAAGATTCATGTGAGATTATTGGGTTAGCAAGATTAATGACACTATCAACATCATACATTTGACCATATGGGTAGACACTTTCCATACCCTAGGTAATTAGGTGGGGATATAGTGAAGTGAGGGACCGTATCATATGTAATCGCATATAAAATGGGTATATAAATAGATTTTCTTCTCATTTGGGGGCCTTGGCATGTTACTAGATGTCAACATTGGTCATTGAAATCGAACGACCATATGATCATAGGATAATTTATGTTCGATTAAATTATCACGATTCATTTCATGTCCAATTTGAGGGGAACCCAAAAGGTCACACACAACAAAGTCGAAATCAATGGTTAACAATGCACAACACAAATATAACAGCATTTATGATTGCTGTAGGAATTGTTCATAAATTTTTCAATGTGTTTAATTATTGAACAGATCATTTATGAGGTTCCATAGTGGCTTAGGGATTGTGAATGACGATGGGGGCACTTTGGGAATTGGAAAAAAAAAATTACTATTCATGTGAATAATATTTTTTTTTTTTGTTTTTTATTTTGAATTCCAATTCGGCACAAACTCTTATTATGGTTTTATAATCTCATTTAATCACTAAATTAAGATCCAATGGCTAAGATTAAATTAGCTTTTATCCCACATCGGATTCTTAATTAATTTTGTTGTCTTTGAAGCATTATATAAACCCAAAGAATTCTTCACACAATTTTTACACCAAACCTTTAATATCTTGGGTTTATATAAGTGAGCAACTCTAAAGTTTAAGAGTAAGCCACTGATTTTGAGGATCCTTCAGTCTAATTGACTAGAGGAACCTCGAGTTAAAAGTTTTTGAGGTTTTTGCCTAGGCCAGAACAAAGGGCAAAATACCGTGCACTCAAGGCGTAGTCTTACCGTTGAGTTTTGGCTTTGGTGTGTGCATCTTTGGAGGCCACACACTTGGGTGGCTCTTTGGAACGTGGAAGTGCTTGCTGAGTTCGAGAAACGCTTGTAGATTGGAGGGAGGACTGGAGGAGTCTACGGTTCAAGTAAGTCTTTTTCTTTCTTTATTTTATTTAGAGTTCTTATGATAGTTAGCATGTTTAGGTTTATGTTCTTTGCATGTTTTATAAGTTTTATGCTTAGAATATATAGTAACATGCCTAGGCTTGTAGAATAATCAAAAGAAATGCGTATTGGGCAAAGGGAAAGCGACATAATAATTTTGATTTTTCACTGCGCACTCGCGGCCGCTTCCCAACACTAGGAAACTAGGTTTCCCGAGTACTAAACAGAGGGTCAGAGGCTTGCCGAAAAATAGTGGGAGGCCAGTATTAAATTTGCAATTTCGTTTAATACTTGCCAAATACGCGCTTTCAAATTATTTTCGTCATTATATATTTATATTAGTTGGACTAATATTTCATTGTTTTCTTTTAACAGTTAGACTGTACCCGAAATCGGTAATTGAATAGTTAGACTATTGCAATTAAGATGGCTGGAAAGATCATTGTTAGGGACATTATCATTGGCGAAAATGTCTTTAACAGTGCGAACTTTCCTGACTGGGATATGAACCTCAGGATTATCCTGGGGGTTGAGAAGATGCTCTATAAGATAGAGAGACCTCTCGGGCCTAAGCCCGGAATTGAGCAGCTGCTTAAGCTTGAGCTTTGGAAGACTTACAATAATGATAGAGAGACCTCTCGGGCCTAAGCCCGGAATTGAGCAGCTGCTTAAGCTTGAGCTTTGGAAGACTTACAATAATGACAACTTAACTGCTCAATCCTTCATGCTTGTCAAAACAAGGGATTGGATCCCTACAAAATGATGTTGAAATTGAGGGACCTTCACCGATCTAACCTTAGATCGCAAGAGTACGAGTTGCAGAAGAATCTCTTTCGCTATCGTAAGTCAGAGAGTACATCTATCGAGCATCATATGTCACAGATGATTACTGACATCGAACAGCTGGGTCAGCTGGGCATAACCTTTGAGGCTGAGACTTCCATAGATTTGATCTTACAGTCTCTTCCTGATAGTTGGAGAGGGTTCATCATGAACTACAATATGATAACCAAGAGAAGACTCTTGGAGAGTTTATGGCAATGCTGAAAGAGGTAGAAAAAAAGCTTTTAAAGGGCATGAAGCGAGAGGCGCACTTCGCTTTGACATCTCAGAATGCCAGGGCTTGGCCAAAGGCTTCTGGAGGTGTGAAGAAGAATAAGAGAAATGGAAAGGCCAAATCATCAAGGTCTTCTAAGAAGGAAAAAGACAAATCCTAAGATGTCTGCCTACAATGTGGCAAATGCGGTCACTAGAAGCGTGACTGCCGTGAGTACAAGGCGCACATGAAGGAAGTGAAGGCGGGCAAGGCTCCGGCTTCAGGTATGTTTGTTATTGAAATAAACATGTCTACTTCTTGTTTTAAAAATTGGATTTTTGATTCGGGTTGTGGTACTCATATATGTACTGATGTGCATGATCTGAAGATTAGCAGGAGACTGGCTTCAAGAGAGATCGACCTCCGAGTTGGAAATGGGACTAGAGTCGCCGTTTTGGTTATTAGGACCTATATTTTGGAACTGCCCTCGGGGCATGTACTTACTTTATCAGACTGTTATTATATACCTAGTTTGACTACAAACATTTTATCTGTATCTTGTTTGACCCAATGTGACTATACTTTGTATTCAGAAACACAGGTGTTTTGTTTATAAAAATGATTTTGAGATATGCAGTGCTGATGTTAATAATGGTCTTTATATTCTGAATATAAATCAATCTCAAACATATAACATGACAAAGAAAAGACTCAAAATGAGTAAAATAGATGAAACTTATATGTGGCATTGTCTTCTGAGACACATAAACAAGACTCGTATATCCACACTTTCGAAGAGTGGATACTTGGACGGATTTGATCCAAATTGTTATGACGTCTACGAATTTATTAGGCAAAATGCCTAAAACACCTTTTAGCGGCAAAGATGCACGTGCCACCGAACTGTTAGCCCTCATTCATAGTGACATGTGCGGGCACATGTCTAGCAAGGCTAGAGGTGGATATGAATACTTCGTAACCTTTACGAATGATGCATCACGTTACGGTTATGTGTATCTTATGAGACACAAGTCGGAAACTTTTGAGAAATTCAAAGAGTTTCGACATGAAGTAGAAAAACAGCCCAGCAAAAGTATTAAAACATTATGGTCAGACCATGGTGGAGAATACTTGAGCAATGGGTTTCTCGATTACTTGAAAGAGTATGGTATTCTTTCACAGTGGACTCCTCTCGGAACACCTCAATTAAACGGTGTGTTCGAACGGAGAAACCGAACTTTGTTGGACATGGTAAGGTCTATGATGAGTCGCACAGAGCTACCAATTTCCTTATGGGAATATGTATTGAACAGTGCAATACTTATTTTGAATAAGGTTCCGTCAAAATCTGTTGGACAGACTCCATATGAAATATGGACAGGAAAGAAACCGGGTTTCACATCCCTGAAGATTTGGGGATGCTGGGCATATATAAAATGTTTGGATGGTAACAAAATAGAACCCAAATCAGATAAATGCCTATTTGTAGGTTATCCTAGGGAAACCAAAGGATATTACTTCTACAACCCACAAGAGAACAAGGTATTGTTGCTCTACATGCGATTTTCCTAGAGAATGAATTCCTAAATGCAGTGGTAAGTGAGAGGAAAGTAGAACTCGATGAAAATCATAGTGATACTGTTCCTGGCACTCATTCCCAAACGGAACACTAACAGTTCATCAGGGATGAGACTGTACCACAATATTATGATATATAAGAACCGCGTAGATTGGAGAGAGTCAGAAAACAATCCGAGAGGAATGAGTTTCTGATCTCACCTCACGTATATATTAATCTTATTAAGGATAATGAGCCGGCTACGTATGAGAAACTGATACAAGGTTTTGACTCCACTTTATGGCAAGAATCCATGAAGTCCGAAATGGATTCCATGTACACCAACCAAGTTTGGACACTGGTTGATGCACTAGAAGGCGTAAAGCCTATTGGTTGTAAATGGGTCTTCAAGAAAAAGACTGACATAGATGGCAACATACAAACGTACAAAGCTAGGCTTGTGGCAAAAGGATATCGTCAACGACATGGTGTCGATTATGACGAAACTTTTTCACCTGTTGCCATGATTAAATCCATTCGGATAATGCTTGCTAGTGTTGCATATTTTGATTATGAAATATGACATATTGACGTCAAAACCGTTTTCCTTAACGGAAACCTTTTGGAGGATATTTATATGCAACAGCCTGACGGTTTGTCGTACCAAAACATACAAACAAGGTTTGCAAGTTAAATCGATCCATTTATGAATTGAAGCAAACATCGCGTTCTTGGAACCAATGTTTTGATGAGATCATAAAAGAATATGATATCGTTCAAAACGAGGATGATCCTTGTGTATATAAGAAGGATAGTGGGAGCGCACTGACATTCATTGTCCTTTACGTTGATGATGTATTACTTATTGGCAATGACATTCCTATGATACAATCGGTGAAAGCTTGACTTTTATTAAAATTCTCCATGAAAGATCTGGTAGAAGCAGCCTTTATTCTGGGAATAAAGATCTACCGGGATAGATCTAGAAAGCTGTTTGGACTCTCCCAGAGCTCGTACATTGACAAAGTGTTGAAGAGATTCAACATGGATCAGTCTAAAAGGGGTCTACTACTAGTGTCACATGGCGTCTCTCTATCTAAGGACATGTGTCCTAAAACTCAAGATGAGAGAGACAACATGAGTCGGATCTCGTTCGCTTCTGCAGTCGGATCGATCATGTATACCATGATATGTGCGCGTCCTGATGTCTCGTATGCTTTAAGCATGTGTAGTCGCTATTAGGTCAATCCAGACGATGGTCACTGGGTTGCGGTTAAGAACATCCTTAAGTATCTTAGATGAACTAATGATGTTTTCTTAGTATATGGAGATGGAGAACTTAAGGTGACTGGGTACACCGATGCAAGTTTCCAGACTGATAAAGATGACTCTAAGTCGCAATCAGCGTACATATTTTGTTTGAACAACGGAGCAGTGAGCTGGAAATCTTCCAAGCAATATACTGTTGCCGATTCAACAACAGAAGCGGAATATATCGCTGTAGCTGAAGCAGTAAAAAAGGCAGTTTGGATCCGAAAATTCCAAATTAGATTAGGAGTAGTTCCGTTAGTAGCTGAGCTCATTCCTTTGTATTAGGACAATAACGGGGCTATAGCGCAGGCTAAGGAATCGCGATCTCATCAAAGATCCAAGCATGTACTTCGACGTTTCCATCTGATTCAGGAGATCATTGATTGTGGCAATGTGAAGATCGAAAAGATCGCTTCAGATGACAACATTGCAGATCCGCTGACGAAAGCTATCTCTCAGCAAATGTTTGAGCGACATGTACATAGTTCAGGTGTTAGATACTTGAGTGATTGGCTATGAGCCAAGTGGGAGATTGTTGGACAATTATGACCTATATCATAACTATTTATAAAAGACATTGTGGTTTTTGTACAAATTAACTATGTGACAAAGGAAATTTCTATTTTATCATTTTGTAATTAGATTACTTGAATATATATTAATGATAAAAGTCCTTATGATTAGTTCCAGATGAATAAGATATGAGACACCATCAATCCACGAACAGTTTAATCATTAAATATCCCTAGTCGTAGTATTATCGAGATTGGACAATGATAATGCGAAATAGACTAGTATTGCACTTATGCGCATTATGAAAGCTTAACGGCATAGTTCTCATATATTTAAGTATTGGATACTTATGCAAGTGCGATATGAGGTTCTGTTTACCGATGGTACGGGAACAGCTTCGCTCTGGATCTACCCATCAGAATCTCATTGGTAGTATGACTATGTGTCTATGGGAATCCGAATCAGGGTAGGTGTATTTGGTCTTAACCTGAGACTTGCATCGCTAATACTTGCGACAATCAGTACGCTTTGGTTTTGGTCATCTGGACTTTAACAGGTTCTATGTATGCCTCTTCTGGGTTTGCTGAGAATCGTAATATATTGGGTGTGATGTCAAGATGGAAGTATCACTTTAGTCATATGGAAATGATGATCACGCATGGATACAGAACTGATACTCTTAAATGTTGCAGCTATCGGGATAATATGACAAGGTCATGATTATCCGATTAAAGAGACTAGTTGCTAGTGATCCGATATATGCATCGTACGGGGCAGACAAAATTCCAGTCCCAGGCCTAGCATGTGACATCCGATACTGGATCGTAATACGCAATACTTAGTATACTACGCTTGATAAAGATTATGTATTCCTTAAAAGAATATTTCTGGAGAATTGGGTAGGCACAATTCTTTACTAGAAGCCAACCATGTCTTTAAAATCGGTAAGAACGTGGTACTAGGTACGCACATGTCTTTACTGCCAACATATCCAGGGATCTCATGGGTCGCTTCCCAAAGATTCACCGATGACATTTGACTCGAACAAAATTAATCTAGGATTGATTATGGGAGAGAGAAAAATTAATCTAGGATTAATTGTAGTAAGAATTTATCGGGGTTAAAATTTGGAAAGACGAGAGAGAACAATTAATTTGGAATTAATCGATTAAATAATATATTGGATATATTAATTAAAATTAGATTTCAATGCGGATTTAAAATTGGATTTAAATTCGGGCGAACGAATTAATTTAGAATTAATTCGCAAGCGACTTTCGTAATAATTTTGCATGCATTATTATTTAAATAAATTGGATTTAATTACGTCGCGATAGAAGATTCGTTTAATCGGATTGAACGAACCTGAGCCCGTAGTGTGTGAGCAAGCCCACTTGAATTTTTAATCTAAAGTGGGGCCCACCAACTTACATCATTAGTCACCTTTAGTCACTTTTTTTGGTGATAGAAGTTGTTGGTGGAAAATTGTAAAACACATTTGCCTTTTTGGAAAGATATATACCAACATTTGATTTGGTAATTGGTAATTGATTTTAGAAATTAAATATCAAGAAAGCAAAAACTATCTCCCTCAATTTCTTTGAATTTTTGTTTCAAAATTTCAAGATTGCTAGCACATTGAAAGAGCAAAGAATGTGATATGGAAACCAATCCCTAGAGTTTGGAACACAAAGAAAAGCTTGGAGCTCTTCACCAACATACAAATTTTTTAAATCCATCATCCAAGCCAATCAATGTAAGTTTAATTCCGCAATTTTATTTTTGATTATTCACACACTAAATCTACTAAGAGATCATTGGCATGTTCTAGGAACACTAACACTTTGGTTTACAAATATTCGGTTGGTGAATATATCTCGACCAATAGCTATATATTTTGGGGATATAGTTTGGCGTGTGGCTAGAGACGTTTTACATAGATATGGAATCCGCTCCTTCTTGGAGAAGTAGATGGGTATCTTCTTTAAGGGTTGATTCGGTACTTGAACATTTAGAGTGCTCAAGTCTTTTTATTACAAATAGAAAGATTAATATTCATAATAGTTATGAATAAATCGTTCATTAGAGAATTAATGATACTTGTGGCACAAAATAATTAGAGGGTATAATAGACATTATGACCCATTCTAATTATGAGATACTCGTGAATGGTCAATTTGTATGTAGTGATTATATCGGTGGAAGTCGACGAGTTTCGGTATAAAACATATCTGCAATAACGAGATTGCAACTTTAGGTTTTTAGTGGATTAACCTAAAGTTAATAATTTGGAATATTTAATTAAAGAGTTTTAATTAATATTTCGAGATCATTGGAGCTCGGAATTGTAGGTCCATTTAGTCCCGTGTTAGCTCGTTAAACTATAGAAATCCATGGAATAATTTGATAGTCCATTCATGAACTCACTTGAAAAATATTAAATAAATGAGAATTATTTATTAACATAATTATTAATTTAATTAATAATTATATAATGTCACACTTTGTAATTATATGTAATTTATATCACGATATAAGTTAAATGTTAAATTTTATTTAAAATTAAATAATATTTGTTATCGTATTGAATTTTTGAAATTAATAATTTTATAGTGACAAAATGGCCATTGGCCAAATACTAATATTTATATTAGTGTTATGGTTAATTTTGTACAAGTCAATTTTTAACCTAAACCTTAAATATAAATATAAAACTTTTCTCTTATAAGCATAACTCTAACCAATTTCTTATTTTTCAATAAGATTGAAAAGAGAGAAAAATGAGAAATCATAGAGGAAATTCTCTCAAGAAACGTTTTTCGTCAAGTGAGTTACCCCGAACTCACCGTCACAGATTTCTGATAGTGAGTCATAACACGAAAGATCGAATGGTAGACCCGATCATTATACACATGTTTAACTGCAATATTGATAGATCTCACAGCAAGCAAAACCAAGTCTTGCGTCACATGCAACAACGAAACAAACTCAATTGAAATTTGGACTTAAAAAAAAATTCGTCTCATACTGCAAGCAGTTTGATAATGAGCCAATGATTAAAAAATTAAGTTGTTTGATCAAGTGGCTGATGCATGCAATTTCAAGTGTATGAATCAAAATTAATATTCAACATAGTGGCGCACATTATGCATTCAAACATACAAAAGTTACAGTGGTGTAAGAGCGAAGCGGGGTTTACCGTTATGCCTATGATGTTCGGCGACCACGACACTGTTGGGCTCGCAGCCCGTAGAGAGTACGGATTAGCCACCCAATGTGAACATGGAAAGATTTATGGCTGCACTCACCCCTCGCAAGGGAAAACCCCATACCGTTGGGTTCAGAATGGTCCCTAACTTATGCCAGTATAATGTACGGGTTCATACGATGGTATAGTCAAGTCTTAATGCAATTCATGCATAAAAGTGAATAAAAATTTAATAACATACCCAACCAAAATAATAGTCACAATAACGTGATTCCAAAAGCATATTAAATTAAGAAATATGAGATGTGGTAACGAAAATTATAACAAACAATCAAAAGTAGGAAAAACGTCAATAAATAAATATAACGCATATGGGAAGTAACAATGCTAAGGTGGGAGAAAACATGCAACAGTACCAATAACGACGTAAAGCATAATGGGATAATGATAATAGTACAAAAGTCGTGCGTGATGGCTATGGAAATAATAATGATCATAACATAAAGGAAACAATTCAAAAGCAAACGATTCATTAAGATAAATGGCAAACAAAAGGGGGGTCAACACGCATATATGAGTATTTCCTGAGTGGCACGTGGAGTTGTATCCCAAGTACAGACCATACGACTGTCCATTCCGATTCAGCCATAGAATTATGTTTGGGCTTCCATATGATATACCGCAAGGGATAATAACACACATAATCATCAATGCAATGTAAACGGACATAAAAAATAGACGCGAAATAATATAACAATGCATATACGTAGCATAATCAACATAAAGAAACATAAGAAAAATAAAGGCGAAATAATAAAATAACAATAAAAGTGAATAAATAGATAAAAAAAAAATAAATAACAAAATGCCATGGAAGAAATGTAGGGCTTCGCATACCCGGCTGGAAGTATTTCACGTCCACCCAGACATGCAGCGTCCGGAACTATAAAAATAAATATGGTAAGGGTACCCTCAGGTCTTTTAAGTTACTTTCTCGGAAGTGCGTTAGGTCGTCGCCAAAAGGATCGAAGCTTGGTTTCAAGGTTTGGTTCGATTCACTCTCTCACTCTATTTCTCCTCCTTCTCACGTCTAGGGTTTTCCAAATTCTATTTTTTGGTTCGCGCCTGCTATTGCTGGTTCGCTGTTTCTGGTTCTTCTTTGCGTTTCTACTTCATGTTCTGGTTTATTCACAACGTTAGATCCAAGTTCTGGTTTCCTCTCACACTGCTGGTTCACGTCGCTGATTTCTGCCTTCTATTTCATGCTACTAGTTCACATTCTGGTTGCTGGTTTCTTCTCACACTGCTGGTTTATGCTGCTGCTTACTGGTTCACTACTTTCACATCCAGGTCTGCCGTCTGCTTTACGCTGCTGGTTCACATTCTGGTTCTTCTCACGCTGCTGATTTCAAATCTTTGTTAAGTTTGGCAAGATGGGGATTTCAAATCTTTGTTAAGTTTGGCAATTGATTTGATGAGAGGATTTTCCGTGCATATGGTTTTAGGCTGCATGGGAGGTCCGAAGTAAGGGCAGAGGCATGTCCGAGGCTACGGTTTGAAGAAGAAGCTGACTGAGTGAATCTGAGGCTGGCCAGTAGTCCGAGTCCGATGAGGGGCTAATTTGGAGGTTTTCCTTCATTCCGGCATTTTTTTTTTGCAACTTCCGTAACTTTTCAGGTACTGCCTCCATAGGAGGCTCATCATCGGGTTCATGCAAAAATGATATGTCTACAGTCACCCCCACTTTGATGGGGCTTGTGTAGTGTGTGACAGTGACAACCTTATCAAAGTCATGTATGCATTTTTTTACTTACCTAATATGTCCTCATTCTCGAGGCTCTTTGCTTGTCCTCATTCCCGATGTCGTTCTCCATTCTCAGAGTTCCTCTCCATTCCGGAGTTTTTTGTCCTCATTCCTGAGGTTGCTATATTCCTCTCCATTCTCGGAGTTCTTCTCCATTCTTGGAGTTGCTCGCCCTCATTCCCGAGTTTCCTTTCCGTTCTTGGAGTTATTCTCCTCGCCGCTTATTCTCTTTCTTTTTTTTTTTTTTACAAAGCCTGCGAACACAAAAAAAAAAAAATTGTGTTTGCGACATATGTGCATATATGCATGGATGCATTCCCTACTTTGATGGGTTTCTTTGTCATATTGGCTTGATGTCATCCTTGGTTAGGCATTCCTTACGCTAGAGGATTTTCTTCACCCCTTTAGGAATCCTTTTGGCCTTTGGTGCCCTTTACCTATAAAAAGCTTTGAACGCCCCATTGGCCTGCTAATTCTCCTCTGGTTATTGCTCAGTTCTCTTTGGTCTCATGGCTCAAGATCCGGTTGTGTCCTTATTCACAGGGTGGTAGACTGGTCATCTCCAGACCTGGCTCAGCTTTTTGCTATTCGCTACCTGCATCGGGTCAAGGTGGATTACGCCTTTTTGAAAGTGTCCTCATCCTTTTGGGATACTGAAAATCATGTCTTCCGATTCCCAGATTTCGAAATATGCCCTCTCCCTAAGGAATTAGCCGTCATTCTCAGCTTGCATTTTTCTCTTACTACCCTTCCGACGATGTCACGTTTCCAATGTCAATACCCTTGGGAAGCCTCCGAAGCTTTCCTTTGTTGTCCTGAGGATGCGGAAAAGGTACTGCCTTGTGTTTCGTTCATTGAGTTACAGGTCATTTTACGTGTATCTTCCAAGATTGAGGTAGGGTCCCGTCCCTGGAGGAGTGTAGTCTTATTCTGTATCTTGGCCCAATACCTCTTTATGGGTTGTGATAGTTCGAGAGGCAACAATCGTTTATTGTACATCATCGAGGGAATCCGATGTGGTCATGATCAATCCCCCGTTATCTTGGCCGAGACTCTTCATGGTTTAGACATGATAAAGCATCATTTTGTAAGCCGGTTTCTTGGGAGTCCCCTTCTTTTACAGGTTCGTCATATCTTTTGCCTAAGCTGTCATTTCAGATTTTTAACTTAGCAGATTGATGTATCTTGCCTTGGTCGCCTTTTCAGGTTTTCAATTCAACGAGCTAATTTTTAATTTTTTTTTAGATCTGGTTGCAAGAAATGTTAAGGCTTATGGTTCCTCCTCCGGCTCCTATCTTTATTTCTTATAGCCCTCGTCACCACCTTGCTCGGGCCTTAATGATGAAAAACCATCCTTATGTGGAATGGCACGAGTGGATGCTGTGCCTCACTACTGAAAACATCATGTGGATGTGTCCCTGGTGCCGTCTTAGTCATGTCACCGTGGATTTCCTCGGGCACTGCGTTCCCTTTTCCGGCCTACACTCCAGCCTATTCTATCTTCCCGCCAGGGTTCCTCGACAAAATGGGTGTCTCCATCACCTTGTCCCTAGACAGTGCACTTTCAAAGTGGGCCCCTGTCTCACCGCCTCTTGTACCATTTCCATACCGAATAGTCTCAGCGCCGAACGTGGCTCGTCGCTGCCCTGGGGCCTCCCAACACACCTTCTCCTATATCTCTTGACCTTGGTCCAACACCTAAGAAACAAAGGACGTAATTTGTAATTACTTGACTCCAATCTTTCCTGGTTAGCTGGCATTTATGCAATCTACGAACATCTTGAACATTTGTTTCAATAAAGGCGTTTGCATTACTTATTAGTACATACGTAGGAAATATTAAACTGCATTGCAAGGATACTTCTGTCGCTAACTGTTCTTCACAGATTTTACAATAAACCATTTTTCTTGCTCACTCATGCTCTATATTTTGCTTGGGCTGTCCTTTGTGGATTTTCAACCCAACGAGTCTTTCTCTATTTTTTTATGTAAACTATTGTTTTAGTCTGTCCATGTTGATAGGCTCAATGAACTCGTTCCCTTCCGAATCTGACTGTCTCACTGCCCCATTCCCCATCACCCTTTTGACTAGGTAGGGCCCTTCCCAATTGAGCCTAAACTTTCCCCCTGGGTCCATTATCAGTGGCTTCGACTGCTTGAGCACTAGATAACATTCTCTGATCTTGGTGGGACGCACATTCTTGTTGAACTCCATGGCCAACCTTTTCTGGTATAGCTGCATGTGGTACAAAGCCTTTATCCTTTTCTCATCCAGTAATGCTAGCTGTTCGAACCTCTGCGAGGACCATTCCTGCTCAGGAAATCCTGCCCCTGATAGTACCCGCTTTGACTATGCCTATATTTCCACAGGTAACACTACCTTCATCCCGTACACCAAAGCATATGGTGTGGCTCTTGTTTCCGATCTCACCGAAGTTCTATACACCAATAAGGCATACGGCAGTTTGTCAGCCCAATCTTTATAACTTTCTGTCATCTTAACTAGTATTTTCTTAATGGTTTTGCTGGCCGCCTCCACCGCCCTATTAGCCTGTGGCCTGTAAGGTGATGATTTATGATGCCTTATCCCATACTTCTGAAACATCGCTTTTGTTTCTCCCTGAAATTGGAATCCATTGTCCGTCACTATGTGATGTGGCATTCTGTATTGACATACTATATTACGGGCTATGAACTTGGCCATCTGCTTCGTCGTAACATTACAGAATGACTCCGCTTCAACCCATTTCGAAAAATAATCTATCGCCACTACTATGAAGCGGTGTCCATTTGATACATGCGGCCTGATTTCTCCAATCATGTTAATACTATTGGGAAGCGGCCTCGAGTGCGCAGCAGAAAATTAAAAATTATTATGCCGCTTTCCCTTTGCCCAAGACCCATTTGTTTTGATTATTCTACAAGGCTAGGCATGTTACTATATATTCTAAGTATAAAACTCATAAAACATGTAAAGACAACAAAATTAATTAAGAATTCAGTGGCTAGCCTAGGAAAATACCTCAAAACTTTTAACTCGAGGTAACTCTAGTCAATTAGACTTAAGGATCCTCAAAATCAGTGGCTTACTCTTAAACTTTAGAGTTGCTCACTTATATAAACCCAAGATATGAAAGGTTTGGTGTAAAAAATTTGTGAAGAATTCTCTGGGTTTATATATTGCTCCAAAGACAACAAAATTAATTAAGAATTCGATGTGGGATAAAAGCTAATTTAATCTTAGCCATTGGATCTTAATTTAGTGGTTTAATGGGATTATAAAACCCTAATAAGAGTTTGGGCCGAATTGGAATTCAAAACAAATAACAAAATTTTTTTTTACTATTCATGTTACTATTCACGTGAATAGTAAATTTTTTTAAATTCCAATTCCCAAAGTTCCCCCCATCGTCATTCACCAATCCCTAAGCCACTATGGAACCTTATAAATGATATGTTCAATAATTAAACATATTGAACCATTTAAGAAGGTTAGTGGGAGTGCACTGACATTCATTGTCCTTTACGTTGATGATGTATTGCTTATTGGCAATGCCATTCCTATGCTACCATCGGTGAAAGCTTGACTTTCATTAAAATTCTCCATGAAAGATCTAGGAGAAGCAGCCTTTATTCTGGGAATAAGGATCTACTGGGATAGATCTAGAAAGCTGTTTGGACTCTCACAGAGTTCATACATTGACAAAGTGTTGAAGTGATTCAACATGGATCAGTCTAATAGTGGACTGCAACCAGTGTCACATTGCGTCTCTCTATCTAAGGACATGTGTCCGAAAACTCAAGATGAGAGAGACAATATGAGTCGAATCCTGTTCGCTTCTGCAGTCGGATCGATCATGTATACCATGATATGTATGTGACCTGATGTCTCGTATGCTTTGAGCATGTGTAGTCGCTATCAGATCGATCCAGGTGATGGTCACTGGGTTGCGGTTAAGAACATCCTTAAGTATCTTAGACGAACTAAGGATGCTTTCTTAGTATATGGAGATGGAGAACTTGAGGTGATTGGGTTCACCGATGCTAGTTTCCATACCGATAAAGATGACTCTAAGTCGTAATCAGGGTATATATTTTGTTTGAACAACGGAGAAGTGAGCTGGAAATCTTCCAAGCAATAGACTGTTGCCGATTCAACAAGAGAAGTGGAATATATCGCTACAGTTGAAGCAGCAAAAGAGGCAGTTTGGATCCGAAAATTCCTAATTTGATTAGGAGTAGTTCCGTTAGCACCTGAGCCTGTTCCTTTGTATTGTGACAATAACGGGGCTATAGCAAAGGCTAATGAATTGCGGTCTGATCACGATCCAAGCATGTACTTCGAAGTTTCCATCTGATTCGGGAGATCATTCATCGTGGTGATGTGAAGATCGAAAAGATCGCTTCAGATGACAACATTGCAGATCCGCTGACGAAAGCTATCTCTCAGCAAAAGTTTGAGCGACATGTACATAGTTTAGGTGTTAGATACTTGAGTGATTGGCAATGAGCCAAGTGGGAGATTGTTGGACAATTATGACCCATAGCATAACTATTTATAAAAGACATTGTGGTTTTTGTACAAATTAACTATGTGACAAAGGAAATTTCTATTTTATCATTTTGTAATTAGATTACTTGAATATATATAAATGATAAAAGTCCTTATGATTAGTTCCAGATTAATAAGATATGAGACACTATCAATCCACAAACGGTTTAATCATTAAATATCCCTAGTCGTAGTATTATCGAGACTGGACATCGATAATGCGGAATAGGCTAGTATTGTACTTGTGCGCATTATGAAAGCTTAATGACCGGCGTAAACACACACGTATAACGCAAGCGCACGTTTCGTTCAAGTAGTATAAAAATATCGATCCCACCAGGACTTAATATCCAATCTATTAATTTTATGAAGTCAAATGATTACTAGTATCTAACAGGTTGTTTGATTGATTTGAAATGGTGACGATTCTAAATTTAAAAACAAGTAAATAAAATTGTTCGAAAGTAGGTTTTAAGAAAATTCAATATTAAAAACTATCTAGGGTTGTGATTTCTTTCAATATCATTTTAAAGATGAAGTGGTTATTTTATGTTTGTGTAATAAATCGGTTTACTAACCTGTAACACTAAATTATGCAAAAGCCTCTGTCGATGGTCAGACGCAAATACCCAGTTTAACCCAATTTAACCATATGTCTCTGTCAACCAAATTATCTGGATTCATTAAGTTTAAGTTCCAATTATGGCTACCCCCGCCCGACAGGTATATTCCTATCCTGTAAGGAAATCTATTAAAGGGTTATCTATCCTCAAGGAAGATCGTGGGCTATTGAGTCTAAGGCTGAAACCTAAAATCCCTATGTCTAGTTCATTTTAGATTTACCAGATCAATTTTATTAATGGCCAGTTAATGAAAAAGCATTAAGTTTAAGACTCAATAAATAAATCTTTATATTACCCAAACTATAATCTAACCCTTATAAAACAGTGATTTTGGATTTCATCACAACCCCAGATAACTAATTTAGTTACCACACATAACTAGGGCTAGTAAAAACTTGAAAGTAAAAGACATAAAGTAAAAATGCGGTAAAGTAAATACTGAAGAGTAAATTACAATAAAATAAAATGCTAAGGTAAAAGGAATTACTTTTACTACTACTAATTTAGATATCTCCCATAAAATAATATATAAACTTGTGATTCTTTTTCCAACCAGCCATATAGGCAGTAACCTGATTAAGTCAAATTAAGTCCAACCAGCCATAAAGGCGGAACTAAAATTAAATTACCAACCGACCAATCTGGCGGTATCCTTTATTAGTCAGGTTTAAATTAGATTAAAATGAATTACCAACCGACCAATCTGGCGGTATCCTTTTTAAGTCAATATTTTAAATAGTGAATATATTATTTTAAGGGAGATTAATCTAAATAGTAACAGTAAAAGAATTACCTTTCACCCTAGCTGGGGGAGTTACCTCCTCATGGTAAATAAAAACTGTAAAAAGTAATAAGTAAAAATTAAATTACTATATTAACAAAACGTAATTAAAATTAATTACAAAACTAAAAAAACTAAAAACTAAAAATTAAAAGAAAGTAGAGAGAGAAACTCTCTCTTTAGAAAGATTATAAGAGAGAGAGTGGTGCCTTCAATTCTGAAATCTCGAGCTCAATTTATAGGCCTCAGTAGGCTTCCAGCGTCGCGACGCCAGGGTCTCTGGCTTCGCTACGCCAGCTTTTGTCGACGTGGCACGCTCTGGTTCGCTGGTTTGAAGATTCTGGATAAGCTGATAAGGTGGCACGTGGCGCGGTGGTTGGGCTTCAATTATTGTGACACGTGGCGGCTTCTGATTGGTCGATGAGATTCTTATCCGCCACGTGTCAGATAAGGATTAGATACTGAATTATAGATGCTGACGTGGCGATGACGTGGTGGTGACGTGGCGACACGTGGGAAAGAGACTGTCGGCTGTTGGATAATATGACCCATAGTGTCACTATTTGCACAAATCATTGTGTTGTTGTAGCAAATTAACTATGTAATAAGGAAATTGCACTCTCATCATTTGTGATTAGATCACCATAGATATATAAATGAAGAGAGGTCCCTATGATTAGTTCCTGGATTGAGATGATATGAGACAGTATCAGTCCACGAAGGATTAATCATTAAATATCCCTAGCCGTAGTATTATCGAGACTGGACATCGATAATGCGGAATAGGCTAGTATTGCACTTGTGTGCGTTGTGAGGGCACAACGACATAGTTCTCATATATATAAGTATTGGATACTTATGCAAGTGCGATAGGATGTCGTGTTTCACCGATGGTACGGGAAACAGCTTCGCTCTGGATAGACCCCGCGGAATCCCATTGGTAGTATGTCTGCGTGTCTAAGGGAGGCCGCATCAGGGTAGGTGTATATGATCTTAACCTGAGACTTGCATCGCTAGTACTTGCGACAATCGGTAAACTTTGGTTTTGGTGGTTGGGGGACCTAAACTGGTTCTGTGTTCACCTCTTCTGGGTTTATCAGGAATCGTAGTGTACTGGGTGTGATGTCAAGATGGAAGTGTCACTTCAGACATATGGAGTTGATGATCGCGCAGGATACAGAACTAGTGCTCTATAAAAGGTTGCAACCGTCGGGACAATATGACTAGGTCAGGATTGCCCGATTCACAGAGACTAGTTGCTTGATGTCCGATATATGTTTCGTACGGGGCAGACACATTTCCAGCCCCAGGCCTAACATGTGATCGTCCGATACTGGATCGATATACGCAATACAATACAATTGTATGCTACGCTTGATACAGATCTTTGATATTCTTTAATGGATATGTCCGGAGAATTAGGTAGACTTGGTGCTTTGCTAGGAGTCGACATTGTCTCGTAAATCGGTAGAACGTAGTACTTGGTACGTACGTGATTCGGATACTCCGGTGACCGCATTTACTGCCAACTAATCCGGGGATCTCATGGGTCGCTTCCCGATAATCCACCGATGACGCACAACTTGCACTCTTGAATAATCTAGGATTATATAGAAGAGAGAGAAAATTAATCTAGGATTAATTACGGAGATATTTTATTTAGGATAAAATATCGTCTAGAGAGAGATAACGATTAATTTGGAATTAATCGATTAAATTAATATATTCGATATATTAAACGAAATTAGATTTCGACGCGGAATTAAAATTAGATTTTAATTCGGGCGAACGAATTAATTTAGAATTAATTCGTTAGCGATCTGAATAGTAATTTCGCTAGGCGAAATTAATTAATTCTCGTCGCGACGGAAATGCGTTAATTCGGAATTAGCAAAACCGAGCCCGAAAGTGTTTGCGGACACATTCGTATTTTGAAACGAGTGGTATCCGCAAATCACATCGCAATATCTCATCACTTGACACGAATAGATGATGGATGTATCTAGTCACCTTTATGGGATGATTCATTGTCTCCATTTTCAATGTGTGATGATGATGAATTTTTGGAGGGAAATGCTTTTCACGGTTATTGAAGAGTTTTTATCTAAAAAATTCATTTTTTTGGTTAATGATATACATCATTGCTTCTCTCTTTCTTACTTACGTTTTTGGAAAAACAAAAACAAAAGTGAAGACACATTTTTCCTCTCTTCTCCTCACGCATAACAGTCTGTTTTCTTCACTGGTTTGGAACCAGAAATGGCGTAAACAAAGGGAAGCCAAGAGTGGTTTTTCATGGTGAGAAATCAAGTGCTAGCACACTTACATGTCTTGCGAAGGTGGTAGGGAGGTTCGACCATGAGCCGGGATCCATCCGACGAATCTAGAAGCTCATTTTCGCAGCTCAAAATAGAAGATGGAGGACAGTGGACTGCTGCAGTTCATGCGCCAAAACAGTGAGCATATTGGCTTCAATCGTCTTCAAATCGACTCAACCAACCAATGTAAGTATTCCGCTATCTTCGTTGGTGTATTCATGCTTGATTTTCATTGCTTGTTTGATCTTGGGACCTTAATAAAAACCAACAATGGCATCAAGAGCTATAGGTTCAAGCATGAAATTTTAGGGCTTAAAATTTGGGTAAATGTTTGTTGAGCATGATTTGAGTAAATTGGTTGTTTAAGTATGCTTATAACATGTTTAATTTCATTTTGGTTGGACCAATTTGTTGAAAAATGATTTGGAATTATTTTCCCCAAATTTTTCATCTTGGCCGAATATGAGACTAATATTGGGTATTTTGATTTTGAGCATGATTTGGTTAAATTGATTAATTGAGCATGTTTAAATTATCTTTAATTGAAGATTGATTTGATCAATTTCAACAAAATGTGATTGGATCAATTTTGCCCAAATTGGAAGTGTTGGCCGAATGTGTGATGATTTTGGGTTCTTGGAATTTTTGATTTTGATTAATTTGATGAATTGGAATCATAGTGTTTGATGTTAATTTAAGGTCGATTGGATAGTACTTTGAATTGGACAAAAAACCCCAAAATCTAACCTTGGCCGAAAGTTGAAGCATGTTTGGAAATTTGGATTTTTCATTTTGATTCATTGGATGGGTTGTAATGATGTTGGATGATGTTAATTTGAAGTCAATAAGATTGAATTTTGAATTGAACATAAATCCCCAAATTGCTTGTGTTGGCCGAATGTGTATGCCCTTTATTGTCTTGGTATTTTTTGATTTTATGACATTGGATGTGTATGTAATCAAATTGGATGGTGATTTAATGTCGATTGTAGGTTCGATTGGATTGAAACCGAATCGGACACAAAATCCCTCCTTGGCCGAGAGCTTAGTAGCATGTAAATGGGTTTGATTTTTTAATTTGTATGTGGGCATGTAATAATGAATTAAGCATGATTAATTGGACTAATATGGTGTTTTAGAAATATTGATTTAGTTGATTAATCATGTAATACACTTTAGTTTAATTGAATATGAAATTGGATTTTGTCATATTTAATTAATTGGGCCTAATTTTGGAAATTGGACTTTAATGTTGTATTTGGGCCTATTGGGCTTGATTTAATCAAGTTTGGTTTAGGCCAAGTGGATTGGATCCAATTGGGCCCAAAACCTTAACCATAAAGCCCAAATGCGACTAATGAACCTTTAAAGTTCAATTGGGCCTAATGGGCCAAGATTGATTTATGGGCTTATGGGGTAAATCCCGGATTGGACTTTGGTTATCGGTTTGACCCGAGTTGACCAAAAGTCCACGCCTTAAGAAATCAATTAAAAGCCCATTGGACTTTAATTGAATTGACGTTGGACGTTAATCGGTCTTTGAGACGCGTTACGATTAAATTTGGAATTTAAATCATAAAAGGTTTATTAAATAAAAGTGTAATATTTAATTTAGAATTGAATATTGAATTAGTAATTGAATACATGTTAAATTAGATTTAATGATGTAGTTTAATTTAATTCATGAATTCGTACTTTAAGTACTTATTCGCAAAAAATGAGTTTGACTCGAACAAAATCGAATCGTTGTTTGAACATTGGATGATCACTTAATTATCAGATTAATTAATTTGATTGATTGATTGATAGCATGCTTATGTGTATGAATACGTTGTTGTGTTGAATGAATAATGTATATCGGATGGATATTAGTCGGGTGGGGCAATTTTAGAAATTGTTGTAATAAATTCGATTTATTAAATTGGACCTGCGTGTCCAGCCTTATCACCTCTATTCTCTTTGTATTCTCTTCTCACCTATTCCCCTCTATGTATATAAGGTTTCTTTAGAAGTGTATTGTAACGGGTAGAAGTAATACTAGTGCTAGCTTGAGTAAGAAAGGGAGAGATTTGATCTAGGATCAATTTGTTAAGTATCCATCCGCATATCATTATTATTTTTTTTTCATACTCGCTTTATTATGTATTTAGAATGCATGTTTAAGGGTGTATGATGATGAGACCTTAACAAAGATAATTAAATTGGTAGCCAATTTGTACGCGAAAAACCCTCGTTCTATATTAAGCGATTATCCTTCCATTGAATGATTCTTGTTCAAGATCCGATTGGCATTGGTTTGTTGGCCAAAGTCAAGACCTTGTCAATTATGGATGTATTTGAATCATGAGGGTTTTGTTCCACATCGGTGTCTTGTCCAAGTTGTGATTTGTTGGCCAAAGTCAAGATCACTTCTTGTCCAACGACATTGATTACGAAACTTTCCTTGTTAATGGGTCCCGCTTAACTGGAGTCATTAGGTTTGTTGTGCCAAAGCCAAGGCCTAGATGATTCGGAGGATATGGTCAGGAAAATGTATTAGATACATTGGCGTAAATAATATGTTTAGGACTTGGATGTCCACCTAACCGGATCTAGGAATTGGATTGGATCCAATTGATCTGTGAGATCTACCTAGTTAAATAGCATACAGCTTGTTGGCCAAAGTCAAGGTTGTATGTTATTTAATAGGATCCTAGCCCACTAGGAAACACGGTTTCCCGAGTACTCGACAGAGGGTTAGAGGCTCGACGAAAAATAGTGGGAGGTAAGTATTGAATTTGCAACAATTGTTCAATTACTTGCTAAACACGCTCATTTATATTTTACTCGTCGTATTAATCAAAAGTATTAGTTGGACTAATATTTTATGTTGTTTTAAAATATATATATAGTTGGACTATATACAAACTTATTCAATATATAGTTGATTTTATAATGGATTATAGTAATCAATATAATGAATTAAAATGATAGTTGATTTTATAATTGGATTATAGTAATCAATATTAAATTATAGTTGATTAAATTGGATTATTGTAATCATTATAATAAATAGTACCTTATTAAAATGATTGATTAAATAGTTGGACTATTAAAATCAAGAAAGAATTGAAAGGTTGAATATTTAAAATATATAATCCTTGGGATTAATGTTTTAAATGATTTAATTTTCAATTGGGAATTAATAATAGGTTAATTTATTTGATAAAATAACTTATTATGACTAAGCCCTATAATTAAGCAAATAGTAGAGCATAAAATCTTTGGAAGATTTATGTGATGATGACTTTAATGCTTAATTAATATACTTATAATAAATCTATCATTAGATTTAAAAGTATCAAAGTTTGCAATTGGGCATCTAGCACAGGTGCACATCGTTTCGATATTCCGAAACCCAAGGCTTGGCAAAGGTTTGTGAAATATTGAAAAGGATAATTGACATATCCCGAAGTGAATACCATTTGATATGGAAGACACGGAGGAATTAAAGAAAGGGCGAGGCTCTAACTTTAAAAATATTTGTCAGAGTTATGATCACTACTAGTATTGAAATTGGATTTTAAATACTAAGTGTGGTACATAAATAAAATATGATTGATGTTCAAAATCCGCTATGAGCAGGATACTGACTTCAAACCGAGATTTCTCTGCGAATCGGAAACTGGACGAAAGTCGCTGTTTCGACCGTGGATACCTAAGTTTAGGAACTACCCTTTGGGTATGTACTTAAATTAGGAACGGTTATAATGTAACTAGTTTGACTAGAGACATTATCTCTATATCAGTGTTTAATCCGTTGCGGATAAAACCTTTATATTATAGAACACTAAGTGTTTTATTATATAAAGATGATACTGAGATAAACACATTAGATGTATATACAGAATTTATATTTTGAATATAAATAAAAATCTCAAACATATAAAATGACAAATAAATAGCTCAAATTGATTTGATCAATAGAGACTTATTTGTGGCATTGTTGTCTAGGACACAATTAAAGAAGACTCGTATATCCACACTTTTGAAGAGTGGGTACTAGGACTGATTTGATTATTCAAATAAGGTCTGCGAATCTAGTTTGTTAGGTAAAGTACCTAAAATACTATTTACTTTGTAATAGTAAAAGTGCCAGCTAGATGAACATGAATGTTTCGTGACCTTAATGGATGTAGCATCACGTTATGGTTATGTGTTTCTTTTAAGAACACAAATCGGAAACTTTAGAGTTTCGACACGAAATAGAACAAACAGATCGGCTATAGTATTATGCTGCCACGGTAAGACCGTAATTAAAAATACTTAAGCAGTAAGTTTCATATTTACATGAAAGAGTATGGTATTCTTTCATATAAGGACTCCTCTCGAGACACGTCTGTTAGATGGTGTGTCCGAACTAAAACCGAATTTTGTTGGACATGATTAGGTTTATCACGAGTCGCTCTGAGCTACTATTTCCTTCAATAGGATATGTATTAACAGTGCAAAACTTATTTAGAATAAGGTTCCATAAAGATCTGTTTGACAGATATCATATAGGATATGAACAGGAAAGAAACAGGGTTTCTCATTCCTGATAATTTGGGTATGCCAGGCATAACGTTTGGATGATACCAAACTAAAAGACCCAAATTGGATAAGTGCCAATATAGGTTATCCTAATGGAAACCTAAGTATAATAGTACTTGTAAATCTCACATGAGAACAATGTGATTGTTGCTCACCATGCGGTTTTCCTGAGAGGAATACCGATATGCAGTGGTCAGTGGGAGGATAGTGATACTCGATGAAAATCGGTGTAATACTGTTCAAGGCACGAAGTCCTTAATGGAACACAAACAGTTCATCAATAATGAATCTGTACCATTAATCTTCAAATACACAAGAACTTCGTAGATCGGATAAAATCAGAAAACAACCTAGGGTATGGGTTTCTGATCTAACTTCATAAAGATGTCAATCTTATGGAGGTGTACCATCCGACTACGTTTTGAGGAAGTGATACGATGTATCGACTCCCTATTATGGCAAAGTGCCATGAGTCCAAAATGGATTCCATGTATAACAGCTATTTCGGATACTAGTTGTTGTACCACAAGGCATTGTGCCTATTGGTACATTAAATGTCTTCAAGGAAGACATACATGGATGGCAACATACCTACGTACAAAGCTAGGCTTTTGACGAAAGGTATCGTTATCAACATCGTGTTAATAACGGTTCAACCTTTTGCTTGTTGCCATGGTAAATCCATTTTGAAGATGCTTGTTGATAACTGTATATTTCATTTATGAAATATGTCAGTTACAAATCAAAATCGCTTTCCTGAAAAGGAAACCTTTTGGAGAATGTTTATAACATTCTGACGATTTTGTATAACCGACAAACAAGGTTTGCGGGTTATTCGATCCATGTTTGGATTGAAGCAAGCATAAGTTCTTGGAACTGACGTTTTGAAATAATCATAATGGTTTATGATTTAACTCAAAACGAAATAATTCTTGTGTATATAAGGAGGTTAGTGGGAGAGCGCACTGACAGTTAAATTCCCATAAAGCAATTGGTGAAAGCTTGGCTTTCATAGATATTCTTTCATAGAAATTCTCCATAGAATTCTGGGGAGTAACAACCTTATTCAAGGAATAAAGATCTACTGGGATAGATTTGGAGTTGTTAACACTCTCTGAGAAATTGTACATTTAAAATGTACTTGTATTGGTGTCTCATACGCTTCGAGCATATGGAGTCACAATCGGTCAATCCAAGTGATAGTCACTGGATTGAAGTTAGAACATCTGTTAGTATCTCAGAGAACTAAAGATGCTGTCTTAAACTATGGAGAAGGAGAACTTGAAGTGACTGGGATCACTACAGCAAGTTTCCAAACAATTAAATACTACGGTACTATAAAGTTTGAATAACGGGACAGTGAGCTGGAAATCTTCCAGCAAGATAACTGTTGCCGAATAAACAACAAATGCGGATTATTGCTGCAGCTGAGTAGCAATAGAAGTCTTTTGGATCGAAATAAATCTAATTAGATTAGATATAGTTCTTTTAGCAGCTGAGCTAGGCGTCAGCACAAGCTAAGAATTAAAGGTCTCATCGACGATCCAGATATATACTTCCATATCATCTGATTCGTTCGGATCATACATCGTGGCGATGTGATGATCGTATAAATCGCGTCAGACGATAATCAAACAAATCCGCTGACGAAAACCTTCTCTCAGCAATTTGAGCAAACCATACATAGTTCGGGTGTTAGACACTCGAGTGACTGGCTATGTGCCAAGTGGGAGATTGTTGGATAATATGACCCATAGCGTCACTATTTGCACAGATCATTGTGTTGTTGTAGCAAATTAACTATGTAATAAGGAAATTGCACTCTCATCATTTGTGATTAGATCACCATAGATATATAAATGAAGAGAGGTCCCTATGATTAGTTCCTGGATTGAGATGATATGAGACAGTATCAGTCCACGAAGGATTAATCATTAAATATCCCTAGCCGTAGTATTATCGAGACTGGACATCGATAAGTGCGATAGGAGGTCGTGTTTCACCGATGGTACGGGAAACAGCTTCGCTCTGGATAGACCCCGCGGAATCCCATTGGTAGTATGTCTGCGTGTCTATGGGAGGCCGCATCAGGGTAGGTGTATATGATCTTAACCTGAGACTTGCATCGCTAGTACTTGCGACAATCGGTAAACTTTGGTTTTGATGGTTGGGGGACCTAAACTGGTTCTGTGTTCACCTCTTCTGGGTTTATCAGGAATCGTAGTGTACTGGGTGTGATGTCAAGATGGAAGTGTCACTTCAGACATATGGAGTTGATGATCGCGCAGGATACAGAACTAGTGCTCTATAAAAGGTTGCAACCGTCGGGACAATATGACTAGGTCAGGATTGCCCGATTCACAGAGACTAGTTGCTTGATGTCCGATATATGTTTCGTACGGGGCAGACACATTTCCAGCCCCAGGCCTAACATGTGATCGTCCGATACTGGATCGATATACGCAATACAATACAATTGTATACTACGCTTGATACAGATCTTTGATATTCTTTAATGGATATGTCCGGAGAATTAGGTAGACTTGGTGCTTTGCTAGGAGTCGACCTTGTCTCGTAAATCGGTAGAACGTAGTACTTGGTACGTACGTGATTCGGATACTCCGGCGACCGCATTTACTGCCAACTAATCCGGGGATCTCATGGGTCGCTTCCCGATAATCCACCGATGACGCACAACTTGCACTCTTGAATAATCTGGGATTATATAGAAGAGAGAGAAATTAATCTAGGATTAATTACGGAGATATTTTATTTAGGATAAAATATCGTCTAGAGAGAGATAACGATTAATTTGGAATTAATCGATAAATTAATATATTCGATATATTAAACGAAATTAGATTTCGACGCGGAATTAAAATTAGATTTTAATTCGGGCGAACGAATTAATTTAGAATTAATTCGTTAGCGATCTGAATAGTAATTTCGCTAGGCGAAATTAATTAATTCTCGTCGCGACGGAAATGCGTTAATTTGGAATTAGCGAAACCGAGCCCGAAGTGTTGTGCGGACACATTCGTATTTTGAAACGAGTGGTATCCGCAAATCACATCGCAATATCTCATCACTTGACACGAATAGATGATGGATGTATCTAGTCACCTTTATGGGATGATACATTGTCTCCATTTTCAATGTGTGATGATGATGAATTTTTGGAGGGAAATGCTTTTCACGGTTATTGAAGAGTTTTTATCTAAAAAATTCATTTTTTTGGTTAATGATATACATCATTGCTTCTCTCTTTCTTACTTACGTTTTTGGAAAAACAAAAACAAAGTGAAGACACATTTTTCCTCTCTTCTCCTCACGCATAACAGTCTGTTTTCTTCACTGGTTTGGAACCAGAAATGGCGTAAACAAAGGGAAGCCATAGTGGTTTTTCATGGTGAGAAATCAAGTGCTAGCACACTTACATGTCTTGCGAAGGTGGTAGGGAGGTTCGACCATGAGCCGGGATCCATCCGACGAATCTAGAAGCTCATTTTCGCAGCTCAAAACAGAAGATGGAGGACAGTTGACTGCTGCAGTTCATGCGCCAAAACAGTGAGCATATTGGCTTCAATCGTCTTCAAATCGACTCAACCAACCAATGTAAGTATTCCGCTATCTTCGTTGGTGTATTCATGCTTGATTTTCATTGCTTGTTTGATCTTGGGACCTTAATAAAAACCAACATCGGCACCGTAGAATTGCGACACGTGTCACTCCCTGATTGGCTGATGATGATGTGGCGGTGAGGTGGCAATGTTGACTTGTTGACTTGCTGACGTGGCTGATGACATGGAATGACACGTGGCGATGATGACTGTCGGCAACGTAGGATGCTGACACGTGGCACGGCGCGTGTTAGCAGATCGGCTGTGATGGTGACACGTGGCACGGTGCATTTTAGCAAAGTCAAACTTTTCTCATATTCTGATTTGTGGACCCGGCGCACGTTAGCACTGTTCGGCGCATTTTAGACGTCGCAACGCTGAAGTCTTGGAGTCGCGACGCGCTAAGGACCAAAATATCCCTGTTGACGCATTTTTGGCCGTTTTTGCCCCAAATTGCCTCCAATGCTTTCCAAACTTTATTTATCTACAAAATAACACAAAACACATCAAAACGTTCACAAAACTCAAGAAACTATACGAAATATTAGGTCAAATGAGTGGGAAATAGTGATAGATTTACCACTCATCACACCCCCAAACCTAACATTTTGCTAGTCCTCGAGCAAAACATAGAGTAAAATAACATAAATAAATTAACTAAGCTACTTTCGTAGGGATCACGGTTTCATAAAGCATATGCAACAAGCCTTTAAACCCCTAGGTGTCCCTAGTGGACGAGTTGTAGTCTCGTGAGGGTTTACAGCAATGATACCCACAAACATTTTTGCAAAAGTAAAAAGTTAGTTAAAACTAATGCACACAAAAGCAAAAAGACAAGAGAAAAGAGAATAAAGATGTTAGTGACTAATCATGTGAAACTTCTACTGCAACTTACTAGTTGTTTTGTTTCTTTCTAAATTACCGAATAAGTAAATTCTCCGATTATTTTTACCATTCTTCATATACATAGCCAACAAAATATTAAACAACTTATTTTTGCCCACAACAGTCATAAGTGCAGTTGATAAGAGAGTAATATTTTTGTCCTAAAGTTATATCAGATTTCACACCTTTTTGGAGCAATGGAATAATTTTTCTCATTTTTCTGATTTTTTCTTTGATTTTTTTTTTATTTATATACAATATCTTCCATCTATGTAACGAGTGTTGGGTCGGTGACTCCCAAACCAGTTGGCTTTAGGGCACCAGGTGTTAAGACACCCCTACTGACTTAATTACTCAGACTTCAAATATATATATTTTTGCAGCATCTTCGATCCATGTACCGAGCTTTGGGCAAATGACTCCCAAACCAGTTGGTTTTAGGGCACTAGGTGTCAAAACACACTTACAGACTTAATAACTCGGATCTTGGACGTTTATTTTTTATTTTTTTTTACTCCATTGCTTTTTGAGATGTTTCCTCCAATTAAACTAGAGCACTGAATATTACAAACTTTTCAATATAGCTCATGTCCGTATTGTACTATATATGTTGATAAAATCTGCTAACTAAACATATGAAGATTCCTTTTAGTCCGTTTTAAGGAGAATTCACAAATTAAATAATTCAAAATAAAATAAACAAAAATTAACTTGTTTCGAAATAGGTTTGAGATACGTCTCAGGAGTGGAAACTCCTTACTCAGCTATCTCTTACCAATTTCACCTTTTTAGTCAAAAATAAAACACAAAAATGCAAAATATTTTTGTAATTTTTGAAAATTTTTCAATTTTTTTGTATTTTTCGAAAATTTTTGGACTAAAAATAAAAATAACACACAACTAAAAACAAGGTACTGATCAACTAATTCCCTCCCCCAAACCTAAATGAGACATTGACCTCAATGTCTTAAACAGTAAAAGGAGAGTTTAGAAAATAATACCTGGTTAGCTGAATTCTACAGGAAATTAAAGGTTAAGATCCAGATTTATCTGACGCCTCTTACCACGATCGTCCTCAGACCAATTTATCTTTGAAAGAATAGGGTCAACTCGTGGTTCATAGGCTATGAGTTGGTCTATTAGATCCGGAGCAGTTCTGGCAGTGAAGAGGAGTTCTTTCAAAGGTTTTGACACGAACCCATTTCTCTGAACATCATCAAGAAACACACAAAGAAAATCATAAAATCCATCAACATTAAACAGTCCAAGCGGTTTCTGGTGTATGTTCAGGTTCGCCCAAGATAGAACTATAAAAATTTCCTCCAATGTACCCAAGCCACCTGGCAAAGCGATAAAAGCATCAGCACGGTTAATCATTTCCACCAGTCGTTCAGACATACTTGGCACGATCAGTTCCTCTCCGTTTGATGATCCAATAAGATTTGCCTCTGCCAAGGGTTTTGGGATGACTCCCAAAACATGACTGCCTCCTTCCTGTACTGCCTTTGAAACGATCCCCATAAGTCCGAGATTGCCTCCGCCATATATTAAGTGCATATTCCTTGCAGCTAAGACTCGACCCAATTCTTGTGCTGCTTCTACGTATTGCGGTTTAGTACCAATACTAGTACCGTAAAACACACAGATGTTTTCAACTCGTCTTCTTGAAGTGGCTTCCATTTTTATGTATTTCTTTCTCAACTCTGGATGCCTTCAAAAGTGCAATGATGGGCTGAATTTATAGTACCTGAAAAGGGTGAGTAAAAATAACACAAGTATCTTCCAAATGACGATTAGTAACAAAATAGTAAAATAGATCGTGATATGGTCAAAAAGGTCTGGATCATGTCGGAGAAAATAAAAGAAAACAACAAAACAAATCAAAATTATTAGGAAAAGACAAAGAGATATAATATGTACAAGAATTAGAGCTTGATTAACGTCTATACGTCAAGGACAAGTTTCCCATCCAATTTTCTTATAAATTGGCAAACAGGGTCTTTTTGAGTCAGATTCCCAAGACTTAACTGTTGTCTTTCTTTTTGAAATTGTGTATGTAATCTGCGAAAGGCTATGTGAACATATCCACTGGGATGCGTCTCAAGAGTCGAAGATATATCATCTAAAGAATCCTTACTCAAGCCATCCCTAATGAATTTAATTTTGTCTTCGCGATTATCGGACACCATTCCTAAAGAACGACAACGAGTGTTGCAATTAAATCGTGCACATTTGAAACAAACACCCATTTGCTTAGCTCTACGTTTCTTTGCATATGTGCTTCTTCCAAAACCAGGCAGATGTGAAATAAAAGAGTTGGAAGACTCACCTGCCATCAGACTCGTGCTTCAATTACCCAACGAATATCATTAGGAATACCATGGATTGTCAATAACCTCATCCGTTCCAAGCGAACTTTGTATACTTTCATCAGAGATTTTTTAGGGAGAGAAGGAAATTGCTTGCGAAAATTTGCGAGAGCTTCTTCCATATTGAAATGACTAATCCTGCAAAAATTAAACACAAAAAAATAAAACACACCAAATCATAATATATACACAAATTGCATGGGTTGCCTCCATGCTAGCGCTAAGTTTAAAGTCGTCAGCCAGACTTGGCTTCTCGAACGTTAAGCTGGATCTGAAAGTATAACACTTTCTTTTTATCGCTCAAATGATTCTCCCCAGTAGTGCTTGACACGCTTGTTTTTAACCTTGAAAGTTTTGTTAGCGTCTGGATCATGTATCTCAACGGCTCTATTTGGTAAAACTTTGGTGATCACAAATGGACCTGACAACCGTGATTTTGGCTTCCATGGGAAGAATTTCACACCCTTGATTTGTTTAACAATACCTTCTGCCCTGGTTCCAGTTGTATGCGCACTAACTTCTCATCATGTCTTTTCTTGCCCTTTTCTTTGTACAATTTGGCATCCTCAAAAGGCTGATTGTGAAATTCCTCCAGTTCGTTGAGCTGGTAGAACTTTTTCTCTTCTGTTGCTTGTAGTGTAAGAATTGGCTTCTTCAGTACAAAAGAAGCTTTATCTTTAGGCTCCAAATGTAATTGACATCTTTTAAGTTTGTCAGTAGAACTTTGTCTTTCAACAGAGTTCTGAACGATACTATGTATCACATCAAGTCTGAAACATTCCTCCTTCTTTTCATCATCTGGGAAATTCATGGCTTTGAAAACATTGAATGTTACTTCTTGGTCTTGTACCCTCATGGTTAGTTCTCCTTTTTGTACATCAATAATGGTTCGACCTGTGGCCAAGAATGGTCTCCCAAGGATGATTGGCACGTCTGCGTCTTCCTCCATATCAAGGACAATAAAATCTGCTGGGAAAATGAATTTGTCAACCTTGACCAACACATCCTCAACTACACCTTTCGGAAATACGAGCGTTCTATCTGCAAGTTGTAGTGAGACTAAAGTGGGCATTGTTTCTCCAATCTGTAGTTTCATGAAAATAGAAAAAGGCATCAAGTTAACACTAGCACCTAATGTTAAATTTCAATCAAGTCCCAAGGATCACAAACATGCATAAAAACGAGTTGAATACACAAAGGAGTAAGGCAGAATTCATACTCACATTGATGGGTTTTGATGAAATGAAGAACAAGTTGCGTTTTTGATGCACATCAAGCTCGGCAGTAGCTTCCTAATGCAGTGGACTGCTCGGTTGGGGACTGGTTTGCCTCCTCCATGTTCGGCCATTGATGAACACCATGGAAGCTTCAAGCTTCAAGCTTTCCAAGCTCGCAAATTCGTTTCCCTATCACCATAACATAACCCATGTGTGTGCTAGCACTACTCATCTTCAATTTTGCTTCTCAAAATTTCGGTCTAACCAAAAGATTTAGAGAAGAAAATCGGCTTGAAGCCGTGAATGAGAGGAAGATGAAAAGAGAGGGAAAAAGAGAAGACCGTGAGTGGTGAGTGAGAGAGAGAAAATGATTTTTTTGGTTATATATTTATTTTATTTTCCAAAAACAAAACAATATATAAATCATTTTTCATATATATCAAAAGTTAAAAAGCAAAAGTCTATTAATGCTTTTCATCATTTCTACTTTTTACTTTAAGTCACATCACATCACTTTAATAAAGTGACATGTTGTCAAGTCACATCACTCAAAGTGACAATTGATTTGACGTATGATGTGACTAACGATTTGATGCTTGATGTGACTTGCGTGCCGCGCTCGAATTCGAAATGCGAATGCGCTCGCAATCACTCTCGGGCTCGGGTTCGCTAATTCCAAATTAAAGAATTTTCCGTCGCGTCGTAATTTAATGATTACGCGTAACGAAATCACTATTCACGTCGCTAACGAATTAATTCTAAATTAATTCGTTCGCCCGAATTAAAATCTAATTTTAATTCCGCGTCGAAATCCAATTTCTTATAATATATCAAATATATTATTTTATCGATTAATTCCAAATTAATCGTTCTCTCTCTTTAATTAATATTTTATCCCAGATAAATATCTCCGCAATTAATCCCAGATTAATTTTCTCTCTCTTCTAATTAATCCCGGATTAATAAAGTGCGAGTTATACATCATCGGTGAATCTTCAGGAAGCGACCCATGAGATCTCCGAATATGTTGGCAGTAAATACGGTCGTCGGATTATCCGAATACGTAAGTACCTCGTACTACGTTTATACCGATTTACAAGACAAGCTTGGCTTCTAGCAAAGCGCCATGCCTACCCAATTCTCCAGAAATATTCTTACAGGAATATATAGATCTGTATCAAGCGTAGTATACCGTAGTATTGTGTATATCGGCCCAGTATTGGATAGTCACGTGCTAGGGCTGGGGCTGGATAAGTGTCTGCCCCGTCCGAAGCACATGTCGGATGTCTGGTAACTAGTCTCTATAATCGGATATGCATGACCTGGTCATAACATCCCGATGGTTGCGCAACACTTAAGAGCACTAGTACCGTATCCTGCGTGACATCATCTCCACTATGACTGAAGTGATACTTCCGTCTTGACATCACACCCAATACACTACGACTCTCTGATAAACCCAGAAGTGGTGTACACAGAACCGGTTAAAGCCCTGTACCACCAAGACCAAAGTCTATCGATTATCGCAAGTATTAGCGATGTAAGTCTCAGGTTAAGACTATACACACCTACCTTGATTTCGGCCTCCATAGACACATAGTCATAATACTAATGGGATTCTGAGGGGTCTATCCAGAGCGAAGCTGTTTCCCGTACCATCGGTGAAACACGACCTCCTATCGCACTTGCATAAGTATCCAATACTTATATATATGAGAACTATGCGCCGTTGTGCCCTCACAACGCACACAAGTGCAATACTAGCCTATTCCGTATTATCGATGTCCTGTCTCGATAATACTCCGGCTAGGGATATTTAATGATTAATCCTTCGGGGATTGATACTGTCTCATATCATCTCAATCCAGGAACTAATCATATGGACCTCTCTTCATTTATACATTTATGGTGATCTAATCACAAATGATGAGAGTGCAATTTCCTTGTCACATAGTTAATTTGTACAACAACACCGTGATCTGTACAAATAGTGACGCTATGGGTCATTTTGTCCAACAATCTCCCACTTGGCACATAGCCAGTCACTCGAGTGTCTAACACCCGAACTATGTACGGTTCGCTCAAATTGCTGAGGAAAGGTTTTCGTCAGCGGATTTGCGTAATTATCTTCTGACGCGATTTATACGATCATCATATCGCCACGATGTAATGATCCGAACGAATCAGATGATATAGAAGTATATATCTGGATCGTCGATGAGACCTTTAATTCCTTAGCCTGTGCTGACGCCTAGCTCAGCTGCTAAAAGAACTATATCTAATTTAATTAGATTTATTATCGATCCAAATGGCTTCTATTGCTGCCTCCGCTGCAGCAATAATCCGCATTTGTTGTTAATTCGGCAACAGTTATCTTGCTCGGAATATTTCCAGCTCACTGTCCCAGTGTTCAAACTTTATAGTACCGTAGTATTTACCGGTTTGGAAACTTGCAGCAGTGATCCTAGTCACTTCAAGTTCTCCATCTCCATAGTTTAAGACAGCATCTTTAGTTCTCTAAGATACTAATAGATGTCATTAACTTCAATCCAATGACTATCACTTGGATTGTCCTGATTGTGACTCCATATGCTCGTAGCGTATGAGACACCCTATCAAGTACATTTTAAATGTACAATTTCTAGAGAGTGTTAACCAACTCCAAATCTATCCCAGCAGATCTTCATTCCTTCAATAAAGGTTGTTACTCCCCAGAATTCTACGGAGAATTTCTTATGAAAGCCAAGCTTTCACCGATTGCTTTATGGGAATTTCATTATCAGTGCTCTCCCACTAACCTCCTTACATACACAAGAATCATTTCGTTTTGAGTCAAATCATAAACCATTATGATTATTTCAAAACGTCAGTTCCAAGAACCTTATGCTTATTTCAATCCAAACATGGATCGAATAACCTGCAAACATTGTTTGTCGGTTATACAAAATCGTCAGGATGTTGTAAGCATCCTCCAAAAGGTTTCCTTTTCAGGAAAGCGATTTTGATCTGCAACTGACACATTTCATAAATGAAATATGCAGTTATCAACAAGCATCTTCAAAATGGATTTACCATGGCAACAGGTAAAAGGTTGAATCGTTATTAACACAATGTTGATAACGATACCTTTCCGTCAAAAGCCTAGCTTTGTAGGTTGGTATGTTGCCTTCCATGTATGTCTCCCTTGAAAACATTTAATGTACCAATAGGCACAATGCCTTGTGGTACAACAACTAGTATCCAAAATAGTTGTTATACATGGAATCCATTTCGGATTCATGGCACTTTGCCATAATAGGGAGTCGATACCTCGTATCACTTCCTCAAAACATAGTCGGCGGATATACCTTCATAAGATTAACATCTTTATGAGGTGAGATCAAAAACCCATACCCTAGGTCGTTTTCTGACTCTATCCGATCTACGAGTTTCTTGTGTATTTGAAGATTAATGGTATAGATTCATCATAGATGAACTATTTGTGTTCCATTAAGGACTTCGTGCCTTGAATAGTATTACTTACTTCGATTTCATCGAGTATCACTATCCTCCCACTGACCACTGCATATCGGTATTCCTCTCAGGAAAAACCGCATGGTGAGCAACAATCACATTGTTCTCATGTGAGATTTACAAGTACTATACTTATGGTTTCCTTTAGGATAACCAATATTGGCACTTATCCAATTTGGGTCCTTAGTTTGGTATCATCCAAACGTTATGCCTGGCATACCCAAATTATCAGGAATGAGAAACCTCGTTTCTTCCCTGTTCATATCCTATATGATATCTGTCAAACAGATTTATATGGAACCTTATTCTAAATAAGTTTTGCACTATTAGTACATATCCGTTGAAGGAAATGGTAGCTCAGAGCGACTCATGATTAGCCTTATCACGTCTAACATGATTCGGTTAATCCGTTCAGACACACCGTCACTTTGACGTGTTCCGGGAGGAGTCCTCAATTGAAAGAATACTATACTCTTTCAAGTATATAAGAAACTTATTGCTTAAGTATTTTCCATTACGGTCTTACCTTGGCGGAATAATACTATAGCCGATCTGTTTGTCTATTTCGTGTCGAAACTCTAAAAGTTTCCGATTTGTGTTCTTCAAAAGAAACACATAACCATAACGTGATGCCACATCCGTTTTAGGGTCATGAAATATTCATGTTCACATCTAGCCTAGCTAGATATGGGCCCACTTACTTCACCATGAATAGGGCTAACAGATCGGTGACCCTTTTACTATTACCAAGCAAATAGTATTTTAGGTACTTTACCTAATAAACTAGATTCGCAGACCTTATTCGAATAGTCAAATCAGTCCTAGTACCCACTCTTCAAAAGTGTGGATATACGAGTCTCGTTAAATTGTGTCCTAGACAACAATGCCACAAATAAGTCTCTATTGATCAAATCAATTTGAGCTATTTATTTGTCATTTTATATGTTTGAGATTTTATTTATATTCAAAATATAAATTCTTTTATTTACATCTAATGTATTTATCTCAGTATCATCTTTATATAATAAAACACTTAGTGTTCTATAATATAAAGGTTTTATCCGCAACGGATTAAACACTGATATAGAGATAATGTCTCTAGTCAAACTAGTTACATTATAACAGTTCCTAATTTAAGTATATACCCATAGGGTAGTTCCTAAACTTAGGTATCTACGGTCGAAACAGCGCGACTTTCGTCCCGTTTCCGATTCGCAGAGCAATCTCAGCTTGAAGTCAGTATCCTGCTCAAAGCAGATTCTGAACATCAATACATATATTTTATGTACCACACTAAGTATTTAAAATCTAATTTCAATACTAGCTGTGAACATAACTAAGACAAATATTTTTAAAGTTAGAGCCTCGCCCTTTCTTTAATTCCTTCGTGTCTGCCATATCCAAATGGTAGTCACTTTGGGATATGTCAATTATCCTTTCAATATTTCAGAAACCTTAGGCCAACCCTTGGGTTCTTAGAATATCGAAACGATGTGCACCTCGTGCTGCATGCCCAATTACAAACTTTGACTTTATCTCCTTTAGAATAGTCAATTAATTCTCCAAGAATTATAAATTGTAATTTTAATACTTCTTAAATCTAAAATTAGATTTATGACAAGTATATAAATTAAGCATTAAAGTCATCATGACATAAATCTTCCAAAGATTTTATGCTCTACTTATTTTGCTTAATTTTGGGCTTAAGGTATAATAAGTTATTTTATCAAATAAAGTAACCTATTATTTATTCCCAATTTGAAAATTAAATTTTTTAAAATATTTTAATCCCAATTATTAATATCCACTTTCGATTTTATTGATTACAATAGTCCACTATTTATCCGATTATGGTACGATATATATCTAATGATTATAATAGTCCAACTATTATCAAATATATCAAATAATTAACCTCAATTACATTGATTACTATATATTATAATCAACTGATATAATTATTCAAATATATTGATTAATATATCCAATTATATAATCTATAATAGTCCAACTATATTAACACATTAAGTCCAACTATTATTAATCACAATATATAATCACTTAACTGAACTAATAATCTCGAATTATTATATTCAAATATATATTAATTACGTATATACAGCCAATTAATATTTATAAAACTTAACATTAAATATTAGTCCACTACAATATTATAATAAATGAAAATATTTATAATGAATGTTATAGAAATATGTATGAATAAGTATAATCACTATATTTAGAGTAGAAATTAACACATCGTGTATGAAAACCGTCGTTTCTAGTGAGCGCTATGGATAATTGAACGAGTATTGCAAATTCAATTCTTACTAGTCGAGTCTCTAACCCTCTGTCGAGTACTCGGGAACCGTGTGTTCTAGTGGGCTATCCCGTAAATCACACAATCTTGACTTTGGCCACAAATTGTATGATAATTAACTAGGTAGATCTCGAAGATCAATGGATCTCATCCAACTCCTAGATCCAGTAGGTGGACATCCAATTCCAAACATATATCTTATATATGCCTATACATCGAATGTATACCCTAACCTTTTTCCTCTGAATCAACTAGCCTTGGCTTTGGCACAACAAACCTAGTGATCCCAGTCAAGCGTGGACCCATTGACATGGAAGATTCGTATCAATGTCAATGGACAAGAAGTGGTCTTGACTTTGGCCAACAAACCACAACTTGGACACGACACCGATATGGAACAAAGCCTCGTGATAAACACATCTTTGACGGACAAGGCTTGACTTTGGCCAACAACCCTGCCAATCTCAGATCTTGAGTAAGAATCACTCAATGGAAGGAAAAACGCATGATATTTTATGAGGGTTTTTCGCGTGCAATTGGCTACCATTTATTATCTTTGTTAAGGTCTCATCATCATACACCCTTAAGCATGCATTCTAAACACATAATAAAGCGCATATGTAAAATAATAATGATATGCGGATGGATATTTTACATTGATCCTAGATCAAATCTCTCACTTCTCTCTCTCACTTCTCTCTAAGCTACTTGCATTACTTCTACCCGTTACACTACACTTCTAAAGAAACCTCATTTACATTGAGGGAATAGGTGAGAAGAGAATACAAAGAAATAGGAGATAAGGCTGGACTCGCAGGTCCAATTAATAAATCAAATTTATTACAATTTCCAAAATCGCCCCACCCGACTAATATCCATCCGATATACATTATTCAATCATCACAACCATGTATTCATACAAGCATGTTATCAATCAATCTAATCCAATTAATTAATCTTGATATTAGTGATCATCCAATGTTCAAACAAAGATTTGATTTTGTTCGAGTCAAACTCGTATTGCGAACACGTACTCAAAGTACGATTTGTACTAATTAAATTAAATTACATGATTAAATCCAATTTAATACGTATTTAATTCTAATTCATTATTTAATTCCAAATTAAATATTACACTTTATAAAATAAACCTTTACGACTTAAATTCCAATTTAATCGTTACGGGTCTCAAAGCCCGATTAATATCCAATATTAATTTAATTAAAGTCCAATGGGCTTTTAATTAATTTCTTGAGGCGGGACTTTTGGTCAACTCGGGTCAAACCCGCAACCAAGGTCCAATCCGGAGTTACCCCATAAGCCCATAAATTAATTTAGGCCCATTAGGCCCAATTAAACGTTAAATGTTCATTAGTCGCATTTGGGCCTTTTGGAAACGGTTTTGGGCCTAATTGGATCCAACCAATTTTGGCCTAAACCAACTTTGTACAACAAAGTCCAAAACCCAATACAACTAACAACTAAAAGCCCAAATCCAATTTTAAGCCCAATAATTTAATTTCAAAAAAAAAAAGAATTCCAAATTTTCAAATTAAATTACCTAAAGTGTATAGCATTATTAATTACCCAAATCAAAGTTTCCAAAACACTAAATTTGTCCAATTAATCATGCTTAACATCAATTAATCATGTCCAACATAATTAAATCAAAATCAAACCCAATTTATACATGCTAAAGTCTCGGCCATAAGGGGAAAAAATGCCCAAATCAAATTCAATCCAATTGAACCCAATCAAACATAAATTCAACATCCCCAAATGATTTCTAAGTCATCCAATGAACAAAAAATCAAAAAACCAAGACATTAGGGCCTTGCCAAATTCGGCCATCACAAGCAAATTGGGGAAAAATTGTTCCAAACACTTTTCATCAAATTGATCTAATCAATCATCAATTAAACAACATTCAAGCATTCTAATCATCCAATTTCATTAAACATGCTCAAAATCAAGTTTACCCAAATTTGTCATGCCCAAAATTTAGGGAAAAATGGATCCAACCAAATTTCATGAAATTGATTATGCACAACATCAATTCAACCTCATTCAAGCATACTATACTAAACAATTTAATCATTTGATGCTCAAATTGAGTTTACCCAAATTAAAGTTTTGGCCAACATTAAGCAAATTGGGGAAAATCAATCCAATTAATTTTTTATCAAATTGATTACATATAACTCTAATTTATTCATATACAAGCATTCTTAAACAAACAATTTGTCAAAATCATGCTTAAATCAAAAAGCCCCAAATTTAGCTCAAGAACCCTAATTCGTTTTATGCAACCAATAGCTCAAGATACCATTGTTAAATTTCAATCAAGTCCCAAGGATCACAAACATGCATAAAAACGAGTTGAATACACAAAGGAGTAAGGCGGAATTCATACTCACATTGATGGGTTTTGATGAAATGAAGAACAAGTTGCGTTTTTGATTCACATCAAGCTCGGCAGTAGCTTCCTCATGCAGTGGACTGCTCGGTTGGGGACTGGTTTGCCTCCTCCATGTTCGGCCATTGATGAACACCATGGAAGCTTCAAGCTTCAAGCTTTCCAAGCTCACAAATTCGTTTCCCTATCACCATAATATAACCCATGTGTGTGCTAGCACTACTCATCTTCAATTTTGCTTCTCAAAATTTCGGTCTAACCAAAAGATTTAGAGAAGAAAATCGGCTTGAAGCCGTGAATGAGAGGAAGATGAAAAGAGAGGGAAAAAAGAGAGACCGTGAGTGGTGAGTGAGAGAGAGAAAATGATTTTTTGGTTTATATATTTATTTTATTTTCCAAAAACAAAAACAATATATAAATCATTTTTCATATATATCAAAAGTTAAAAAGCAAAGTCTATTAATGCTTTTCATCATTTCTACTTTTTACTTTAAGTCACATCACATCACTTTAATAAAGTGACATGTTGTCAAGTCACATCACTCAAAGTGACAAATGATTTGACGCATGATGTGACTAACGATTTGACGCTTGATGTGACTTGCGTGCCGCGCTCGAATTCGAAATGCGAATGCGCTCGCAATCACTCTCGGGCTCGGGTTCGCTAATTCCAAATTAACGAATTTTCCGTCGCGTCGTAATTAAATGATTACGCCTAACGAAATCACTATTCACGTCGCTAACGAATTAATTCTAAATTAATTCGTTCTCCCGAATTAAAATCTAATTTTAATTCCGCGTCGAAATCCAATTTCTTATAATATATCGAATATATTATTTTATCGATTAATTCCAAATTAATCGTTCTCTCTCTAATTAATATTTTATATCCCAAATAAAATATCTCCGCAATTAATCCCAGATTAATTTTCTCTCTCTTCTAATTAATCCCAGATTAATTAAAGTGCGAGTTATACATCATCGGTGAATCTTCAGGAAGCGACCCATGAGATCTCCGGATATGTTGGCAGTAAATACGGTCGTCGGATTATCCGAATACGTAAGTACCTCGTACTACGTTTATACCGATTTACAAGACAAGGTTGGCTTCTAGCAAAGCGCCATGCTACCCAATTCTCCAGAAATATTCTTACAGGAATATATAGATCTGTATCAAGCGTAGTATATACCGTAGTATTGTGTATATCGGCCCAGTATTGGATAGTCACGTGCTAGGGCTGGGGCTGGATAAGTGTCTGCCCCGTCCGAAGCACATGTCGGATGTCTGGTAACTAGTCTCTATAATCGGATATGCATGACCTGGTCATAACATCCCGATGGTTGCGCAACACTTAAGAGCACTAGTACCGTATCCTGCGTGACATCATCTCCACTATGACTGAAGTGATACTTCTGTCTTGACATCACACCCAATACACTACGACTCTCTGATAAACCCAGAAGTGGTGTACACAGAACCGGTTAAAGCCCTGTACCACCAAGACCAAAGTCTACCGATTATCACAAGTATTAGCGATGTAAGTCTCAGGTTAAGACTATACATACCTACCTTGATTTCGGCCTCCCATAGACACATAGTCATAATACTAATGGGATTCCGAGGGGTCTATCCAGAGCGAAGCTGTTTCCCGTACCATCGGTGAAACACGACCTCCTATCGCACTTGCATAAGTATCCAATACTTATATATATGAGAACTATGCCGTTGTGCCCTCACAACGCACACAAGTGCAATACTAGCCTATTCCGTATTATCGATGTCCTGTCTCGATAATACTCCGGCTAGGGATATTTAATGATTAATCCTTCGGGGATTGATACTGTCTCATATCATCTCAATCCAGGAACTAATCATGTGGACCTCTCTTTATTTATACATTTATGATGATCTAATCACAAATGATGAGAGTGCAATTTCCTTGTCACATAGTTAATTTGTACAACAACACCGTGATCTGTACAAATAGTGACGCTATGGGTCATTTTGTCCAACACCTAAATCACACAGAGCCTTACCAAAGTTATGTTCTCCTATGACGCAAGGAACAGTGAAACTGCCAGGATCTTTCAACTTCGGGGGAAAGTTTCCTCTGAATGATGGCACTGCATTCTTCTGTTAATGCTACTGTCTCGTAATCTCCCAATCTTCGTTTTCGTGAAAGAATATCTTTCATGAATTTGGCATAGGTTTGCATTTGTTCCAATGCTTCTGCAAATGGAATGTTGATATGCAGTTTTTTTTGAAGATTCCAGGAATCGGGAAAATTACTTGTCCAATTTGTTCTTCTGAAGACGTTGAGGAAAAGGTGGAGGTGGAGTGATATGTTCTTTTTCCTTTGCTTCTTTTTCCTCCATCTGTTGCTTTGTTTCTTTTGGAACTTCCTCAGTAGTTGAATTGACTCCAACATCTTTGTTGATTTCAGTACTTCTTTTTAACATGATGGCATGACATTGCTCCTTCCACATGTTTCTTGGATTTGGCTCTGTGTTGCTATGAAGGGTACCTGGCGGTCTGTAACTCTGAGCATTTGCCAGTTGTCCAATTTGATTCTCCAGTGCTTTAATAGAAGCAGATTGACTTTGAATTAATGCTGCTTGGGATTGAAACATAGCATCATATCTTGCTGGCGTGAGAGTCATGTTTTGCTTCTAATTTTTCAAGTGGGTCAACACTTCTGTTATTCCTGGTTCATTTGCCTGCTCTTGGCTTTTGTTCTGTTGCTGGAATTCAGGTGGTGGATAGTTTTTGATGTTGGCCTGAATTGTTGCTCCATGATAAATTAGGATGATTCCTCCACCCTGGGTTGTAGGTGTTGGAATATGGATTGTTCCTCCTGTCTGTTGAAATTATTGACATAATTCACCGTCTCTTCATAGTTTTTTTGGTTCTGGTGCTCCTCCATATGGTGAACTTGTGGATCCAGCGATGTTCACAACTTCGTGCTAAGTGTTTCTAGACATTTGCTATCTGATCCAGCCTAGTATTCACTGCTGTGTTTGCTCCAACTTCATAAATTCATGCAATTCTTTGGATCATGCTCCTTTCTTTTGGCCGTAAGGAATTGTGTTGGCCATTTCTTCGATTAGGTCCCAGGCTTGATCTTCTCATTTTGCCATCAACGCTCCTCCAGCAGCAGCATCGATTGTGGTTCTCATTATTCCAGAAAGCCCATTATAGAATGTTTGGAATTGAAGCCATTTTGGAATCTCATGGTGAGGACATTTCCGGAGTAAATCTTTATACCTTTCCCAAGCTTCACAGAGGGATTCTGAATCTTGTTGTACAAAGGATGTGATGTCATTCCTCAGCTTTCCGGTTCTGGCTGGTGGAAAGTACTTTGCAAGAAATTTGATGGCTAGAGTGTTCCAAGTTGTGATAGAACCTGCTGGTAGTGAATGTAGCCAAGCTTTAGCTTTGTCCTTAAAGGAATATGGAAAAACACGCAGTCTCATTGCTTCTTCCGCTTCTCAGTTGTAATTGAAAGTGCCACAAACTTCCAGGAAGTTGCTGATGTGGGCATTAGGATCTTCAGTAGCATTCCCCCCGAACTGAACTGACTGCTGAATCATCTGAATGCATGTTTTGATGTCGCACGCATTTGCTGGTAAGGGAGGAAGTACAATACAGGAAATGAGTCTGTCAACCACCGGAATAGTTCTGTCTCGAATGGAATTGGTGGTGCAACGTTCAAAGGTTCAGGTTCCATGTTGACTAAAGCTTCTTGGCCTTCTCGTCTTTCCCTTTTCAACTGTCTGATGGTTCTTTCAATTTCTGGGTCAAGCGGTTGGAGTTGAAAGCTTCTGGTTCGTCTCATGTAGTTTCTGAGAACCTGAAACACAAGAAAACAACGACAATAAGTAAAAAGAAATTAGATACAAGTAACGGTATCTAACCCCTAAACTAATAGTAAAAGATAAATAAGTCCCCAGCAACGGCGCCAAAAACTTGACCGGCGTAAACACACACGTATAACGCAAGCGCACGTATCGTTCAAGTAGTATAAAAATATCGATCCCACGAGGACTTAATATCTAATCTATTAATTTTATGAAGTCAAATGATTACTAGTATCTAACAGGTTGTTTGATTGATTTGAAATGGTGACGATTCTAAATTTAAAAACAAGTAAATAAAATTGTTCGAAAGTAGGTTTTAAGAAAATTCAATATTAAAAACTATCTAGGGTTGTGATTTCTTCCAATATCATTTTAAAGATGAAGTGGTTATTTTATGTTTGTGTAATAAATCGGTTTACTAACTGTAGACAACAGGACCTGGGCGACGCTGTTCTAGGCTCGCGGCACTAGTTGGGAAATACTAAATAATATGGAGTCGCCACCCGGTGTGAACCGGGACAAAGATTTAAGGCCGCACTCACCCCTCGCAAGGGAAGACCTCAAACCGTTGGGTTCGGAATGGTCCCTTACTCATGTCACTTGTAATGAAAGGATTTATGTAATAATTTAATCAAGCTTAAGTAATACTTATTTACAAGAGTATCATGCTTCTAAATTCTCATATGCAAAATAAAACTTATGCACACATTTCACATATATCTCATATCTAAAATCGCATGCTTAACATATATCAAAATAGCAACAAACATACAACTTTATTTGCATATTACATTCAAGAAAACACAAGCACACATATTAACCATACAAACATACATATGGGCACTTTTCCAAGTGGTACGTGGAATTGTATCCCAAGTACAGACCGCACTACCGTCCATTCGGAATCGGCTACGGAATTTACGTCTGAGTTTCCATCCGATATACCACAAGAAATAATACTCAAATGTTATCACGACACAAGCATATGAATTGTAATTCATTAACATAGTTGTATTCATACATGTGGGGATAACTACTAGGAAAACTATGCATGAAATCTAATGAAGATGACTCGATTCAGTGGGTGCGCATTCGTGTAGCGTTCATGAACGCGTTCGAACGGTAAACAGAAGGTTCGCGTTCGTGTAGCGTCCGAGAACTTGTTCGAACGGAACCAGACCTGATGTCTTATGAAACTAAGACAGTGGGTGCGCGTTCGTAAACGCATTCGAACGGAAACAGAAGGTTCTCGTTCGTATGGCGTTTGATAACGCGTTCGAACGGAAATGAAACAGAATGCTCACGTTCGTATAGCGTTTGTTAACGCGTTCGAACGGAAATGAAACAGAATGCCTACGTTCGTATGGCGTTCGTGAACGCGTTCGAACATGAGGGAGACCTGATGCATGACAAGGCAAAATACATGCGCGTTCGAGTTGCGTTCGTAAACGCGTTCGAACGGGAACAGACCTGATGCATGAAATGGGATGCAATACATAAACGACAAAACTAAAGGGGTCGACTGAATCATACATACATAGAATGAAAAGCAATAATATTAAACATAGTGTGCCCGATTGAACGTATCTTCTATCCAACCGAACACACATCAACCGGCGCGGCAAAGCCTCGTGTTAACGGGCTTTAGCCCATCCCCATAGGGGATCTCACATCGCACTTACTAAGCCCATGCGCTCGGTTTAATCATGCATACGAAAATAAAGACAATCATATCAAACTAAGTATGTCCGATTGAACGTATTTCGCATTCAACCGAACACACATCAATCGGTGCGGCAAAGCATCGTGGTGAAGGATTTTAACCCTCCAATTAGGGAACCTTTCATCGCACTTACTAAGCCCATGCACTCGATCGTATCATGAGATTAAACAACATGCAGAATTTAAATGACAAGAATTAAATAAACCAAAGCAACTCAAAACAAGAGGAGGTGCCGTTTTACTCAAGTGGTACGTGGAGTTGTGTCCCAAGTACAGACCGCACTACCGTCCATTCGGATTCGGCTACGGAATTTACGTCTGGGTTTCCATCCTATATACCACAAGAGACGACACTCTTCCATTCATCCAATACCCACAACACGCATCACACACACAACAAATGCCACAAATACAGAAAATATAATCAAAATAAATAACCAGAAATTAAATAAGAATAAGTGTGAAAGATACCCTCAGGTCTAACCTTTTAAGCTGTCTCTCGGACTCGCGTTCCACGAAGATCGAAAGGGGGGGAAAGCTCCGCAACTTTTCTGGTTCACTGGTTTGCCTCTTCCTTCGCTGTTCGGCCACTCAAGCTACTGTTCCGACTCCGTTTTGCTGCCGTTTCCTTGTGGTTTTGTTGCCGTTCCCTCTGTGTTTTCTGCTTACTGTTGGTGGACTGTTTTGATGTTCTTTTTTGTGTGGTTTTGTATGGTTATTTCAAGGATGGTAAGTGTCTTTTATGTTACTGTTTTGAGGGATTTTAAGGACTGTTTTGGTGTGGTTTAGGCTGCTGTGTTTTGTGTGTATAAGCTAGAGAGATTGGAGAGAAATTCTTGTTGCTTCTTGCTTACAATGGGCTCAATGGGAAGGCTTCTTTTTCTTGTGTATATGCGTGAACTAGAGGAGCGGAAGAGGCTTGGTGAAGGGTGGTTTATATAGAGAAGGGTTAGGGTTGACAAGGGAAGGGATTTGGTTTCCAAATAAGGAGAGATGGGAAAGGCATATACAAGATTGAGGGGGGACAAAATATTTTAATTTAGGAAGTCAACTAATTTAAATTGGTGTATATCTTATTGAATTAGGAAGTCAAATATTTGATTGGTTTTAATTGGTTAGGATTGATTTTAATTAGGCAAATCTTATTTTTAGTTTTAGTATATAATATATTTGATTTATTTAAGTTAGGCAAGATTTTATTTTATGTTTTATTTAATTGGTAAATGATTTAAATATTTTATTTAATGTTTAATATTTATTTATTTAATTTGGGATGTGTTTTATGGGCTTTGGGGGGCCAAATAGGCTGGGGTGTGAGGCTAGCAGAAAAACCAGAATTACCGGCTCCGTTCGAACGCCTCCTCGCACGCGGCACGAACGTCCGCAATCTGCACGAGGTTCGAACGAAGTAACGAACGCAGCACCAACGAAGACAGTGAACTTGTGGAATGAACTTGATGACATACTTTTCCGAATTTCCCCTTCCGACCTCCGTTTCCCGCAATATCCTTAGCTAAAAAGGTAGTGCCTCCAATTGAGACTCATCATCGGGTTTCACATGCGAAAATGCAATGCCTACACTAACCTGGAACACTAAATTATGCAAAAGCCTTTGTCGATGGTCAGACGCAAATACCCAGTTTAACCCAATTGAACCATATGTCTATGTCAACCAAATTATCTGGATTCATTAAGTTTAAGTTCCAATTATGGCTACCCCCGCCCGACAGGTATATTCCTATCTTGTAAGGAAATCTATTAAAGGGTTATTTATCCTCAAGGAAGATCGTGGGCTATTGAGTCTAAGGCTGAAACCTAAAATCCCTATGTCTAGTTCATTTTAGATTTACCAGATCAATTTTATTAATGGCCAGTTAATGAAAAAGCATTAAGTGTAAGACTCAATAAATAAATCTTTATATTACCCAAGCTATAATCTAACCCTTATAAAACAGTGATTTTGGATTTCATCACAACCTCAGATAACTAATTTAGTTACCACACATAACTAGGGCTAGTAAAAACTTGAAAGTAAAAGACATAAAGTAAAAATGCGGTAAAGTAAATACTGAAGAGTAAATTACAATAAAATAAAATGCTAAGGTAAAAGGAATTACTTTTACTACTACTAATTTAGATATCTCCCATAAAATAATATATAAACTTGTGATTCTTTTTCCAACCAGCCATATAGGCGGTAACCTGATTAAGTCAAATTAAGACCAACTAGCCATAAAGGCAGAACCAAAATTAAATTACCAACCGACCAATCTGGCGGTATCCTTTATTAGTCAGGTTTAAATCAGATTAAAATGAATTACCAACCGACCAATCTGGCGGTATCCTTTTTAAGTCAATATTTTAAATAGTGAATATATTATTTTTAAGGGAGATTAATCTAAATAGTAACAGTAAAAGAATTACCTTTCACCCTAGCTGGGGGAGTTACCTCCTCATGGTAAATAAAACTGTAAAAAGTAAAAAGTAAAAATTAAATTACTATATTAACAAAACGTAATTAAAATTAATTACAAAACTAACAAAACTAAAAACTAAAAATTAAAAGAAAGTAGAGAGAGAAACTTTCTCTTTAGAAATATTATAAGAGAGAGAGTGGTGCCTTCAATTCTGAAATCTCGAGCTCAATTTATAAGCCTCAGTAGGCTTCCAGCGTCGCGACGCCAGGGTCTCTGGCGTCGCTATGCCAGCTTTTGTCGACGTGGCACGCTCTTATTCGCTGGTTTGAAGATTCTGGATAAGCTGATAAGGTGGCACGTGGCGCGGTGGTTGGGCTTCAATTATTGTGACACGTGGCGGCTTCTGATTGGTCGATGAGATTCTTATCCGCCACGTGTCAGATAAGGATTAGATACTGAATTATAGATGCTGACGTGGCGATGACGTGGCGATGACATGGCGACACGTGGGAAAGAGACTGTCGGCACCGTAGAATTGCGACACGTGTCACTCCCTGATTGGCTGATGATGTTGTAGCGGTGAGGTGGCAATGTTGACTTGTTGACTTGCTGACATGGCTGATGACATGGAATGACACGTGGAACACGTGGCAATGATGACTGTCGGCACCGTAGGATGCTGACACGTGGCACGGCGCATGTTACCAGATCGGCTGTGATGGTGACACGTGGCACGACGCATTTTAGCAAAGTCAAACTTTTTTCATATTCTGATTTGTGGACCCGGCGCACGTTAGCACTGTTCGGCGCATTTTAGACGTCGCGACGTTGAAGTCTTGGAGTCGCGACGCGCTAAAGACCAAAATATCCCTGTTGACGTATTTTTGTCCGTTTTTGCCCCAAATTGCCTCCAATGCTTTCCAATCTTTATTTATCTACAAAATAACACAAAACACATCAAAACGTTCACAAAACTCAAGAAACTATACAAAATATTAGGTCAAATTAGTGGGAAATAGTGATAGATTTACCACTCATCACTTAACGGCATAGTTCTCATATATTTAAGTATTGGATACTTATGCAAGTACGATAGAAGGTTCTATTTACCGATGGTATGGGAACAGCTTCGCTCTGGATAGACCCCTCAGAATCCCATTGGTAGTATGACTATGTGTCTATGGGAATCCGAATCAGGGTAGGTGTATTTTGTCTTAACCGGAGACTTGCATCGCTAATACTTGCGACAATCAGTACGCTTTGGTTTTGGTCATCTGGGCTTTAACAGGTTCTATGTACGCCTTTTCCGGGTTTACTGAGAATCGTAGTGTATTGGGTGTGATGTCAAGATGGAAGTATCACTTCAGTCATATGCAAATGATGATCATGCATGGATACAGAACTGGTACTCTTCAATGGTGCAGCTATCAGGATAATATGACAAGATCGTGATTATCCGATTAAAGAGACTAGTTGCTAGTGATTCGATATATGCATCGTACGGGGCAGACACAATTCCAGCACCAGGCCTAGCATGTGACATCCGATACTGGATCGTAATACGCAATACTTACTACGCTTGATAAAGATTATGTATTCCTTAAAAGAATGTTTCTGGAGAATTGGGTAGGCACGGTTCTTTGTTATAAGCCAACCATGTCTTGTAAATCGGTAAGAGAGTGGTATTGGGTACGAACTTGTTCGGATAGTCTGATGATCGGATTTACTGCCAACATATCCAGGGATCTCATGGTCGCTTCCCAAATATTCACCGATGACATTTGACTCGAACAAAATTAATCTGGGATTGATTATGAGAGAGAGAAAAATAATTTAGGATTAATTGCAGTAAGAATTTATATGGGTTAAAATTTGGAAAGAATAGAGAGAACAATTAATTTGGAATTAATCGATTAAATAATATATTGGATATTTTAATTAAAATTAGATTTCAATGCGGAATTAAAATTTGATTTTAATTCGGGTGAACGAATTAATTTAGAATTAATTCACAAGCGACTTTCGTAATAATTTTACGAGGCATTATTATTTAATTAAATTGGATTTAATTACGTCGCGATGGAAAATTCATTTAATCGGATTGAACGAACCCGAGCCCGTAGTGTGTTGAGCAAGCCCACTTGAATTTTGAATCTAAAGTGGGGCCCACCAACTTACATCATTAGTCACATTTCGTCACCATTTGTGGTGATAGAAGTTGTTGGTGGATTTTGGTGGAAACTTGTAAAACACATTTGCCTTTTTGGAAAGAAATATACCAACTTTTTTATTTGGTAATTGGTAATTGATTTTAGAAATCAAATATCAAGAAAACAAAAACTCTCTCCCTCTCCCCTCACATTTCCGTGACTTCATCTCCCTTTCTTTGATTTTTTGTTTCAAAATTTCAAGATTGATAGCACATTCAAAGAGTAAAGAAGGTGATAGGGAAACCAATCCCTAGAGTTTGGAACACAAAGCAAAGCTTGGAGCTCTTCACCACAACATACATTTTTGAAATCCATCATCCAAGCCAATCAATGTAAGTTTAATTCCGCAATCTTATTTTTGATTAGTCACACACAATCTACTTAGAGATCTTTGGCATGTTCTAGGAACACTAACACTTTGATTTACAAATATTGGGTTGGTGAAGAAATCTCGACCAATAACTATGTATTTTGGGGATATAGTTTGGCATGTGGCTAGAGACGTTTTACATAGATACGGAATCCACTCCTTCTTGGAGAGGTAGATGGGTATCTTCGTTAAAGGTTGATTCGGTACTTGAACGGTTAGAGTGCTCAAGTCTTTTTATTACAAATAGAAAGATTAATATTCATAATAGTTATGAATAAATTGTTCATTAGAGAATTAATGATACTTATAGCACAAAATAATTAGGGGGTATAATAGACATTATGACCCATTCTAATTATGAGATACTCGTGAAGGGTCAATTTGTATGTAGTGATTATATTCGGTGGACGTCGATGAGTTTTGGTAAAAATATATCTGCTGTAACGAGCTTGCAACTTTAGGTTTTTAGTGGATTAACCTAAAGTTAATAATTTGGAATATTTAATTAAAGTGTTTTAATTAATATTTCGAGATCATTGGAGCTCGTAATTATAGGGCCATTTAGTCCCGTGTTAGCTCGTTACACTATAGAAATCCATGTAATAATTGGATAGTACATTCATGAACTCACTTGAAAAATATTAAATAATTGAGAATTATTTATTAACATAATTATTAATTTAATTAATAATTATATAATGTCACACTTTGTAATTATATGTAATTTATATCATGATATAAGTTACATGTTAAATTTTTATTTCAAATTAAATAATATTTGTTATCGTATTTAATTTTTGAAATTAATAATTTTATAGTTACAAAATGGCCATTGGCCAACTACTAATATTTATATTAGGATTATGGTTAATTTTGTACAAGTCAATTTTTAACATAAACCTTAGATATAAATATTAAACTTTTCTCTTTTAAATATAACTCTAACCACTTTCTTATTTTTCAATGAGATTGAAAAAAAGATAAAAAAGAGAAATCATGGAGGAAATTTTTCTCAAGAAACTTTTTTCCTCAAGTGAGTTACCCCGAACTCACCCTCACAGATTTCTGATAGTGAGTCATAACACGAAAGATCAAATGGTAGACCCAATTATTATACACATGTTTCACTACAATATTGATAGATCTCAAAGCAAGCAAAACCAAGTCTTGCGTCGCATGCAACAATGGAACAAACGCAATTGAAATTTGGACTTAAAAAAAAATTCGTCTCATACTGCAAGCAGTTTGATCATGAGCCCATGATTAAAAATTAAGCTGTTTGATCAAGTGGCTGATGCATGCAACTTCAAGTGTACGAATCAAAATCAATATTCAACATAGTGGCGCACATTATGCATTCAAACATACAAAAGTTACAGTGGTGTAGGAGCGAAGCGGGGTTTACCTTTATGCCTATGATGTTCGGCGACCACGACACTGTTGGGCTCGCAGCCCGTAGAGAGTACGGATTAGCTCGCGGGTGACTAAACCGGAGAATGAAGGAGTCGCCACCCAGTGTGAACAGGGAAATATTTATGGCCGCACTCACCTCCCACAAGGGAAGACCTCAAACCGTTGGGTTCTGAATGGTCCCTAACTTATGCCAGTATAATGTACGGGTTCACACGATGGTATTGTCAAGTCTTAATGCAATTCATGCATAAAAGTGAATAAAAATTAACAACATACCCAACCAAAATCATAGTCACAATAACGTGATTCCAAAAGCATATTAAATTAAGAAATACGAGATGCGGTAACGAAAATTATAATAAACAATCAAAAGTAGGAAAAACATCAATAAATAAATGTAACGCATATGGGAAGTAACAATGCTAAGGTGGGAGAAAACATGCAACAGTACCAATAACGACGTAAAGCATAATGGGATAATAATAATAGTACAAAAGTTGTGCGTGATGGGCTATGGAAATAATAATGATCATAACATAAAGGAAACAATTCAAAAGCAAATGATTCATTAATATAAATGACAAACAAAAGGGGGGTCAACACGCATATATGAGTATTTCCCGAGTGGCACGTGGAGTTGTATCCCAAGTATAGACCATACTACTGTCCATTCGGATTCGGCCACAGAATTTATGTTTGGGCTTTCATCCGATATACCGCAAGGGATAATAACACAAATAATCATCAATGCAATGTAAACGGACATAAAAATAGACGCGAAATAATATAACAATACATATACGTATAATCATCAACATGAACAAACATAAGCAAAATAAAGGCGAAATAATAAAATAACAATAAAAGTGAATAAATAGATAAAAAATAAATAACAAAATGCCATGGAAGAAATGTGGCAAGAGGTTTGGCCATTTTTGATGTAGGGCTTCGCATACCCGGCTGGACATATTTCACGTCCAGTTAGGCATGCAGCGTCCGGAACTATAAAAATAAATATGGTAAGGGTGCCCTCAGGTCTCACCTTTTAAGTTGGTTTCTCGGAAGTGCGTTAGGCCGTCGCTGGAAAGATCGAAGCTTGGTTTCAAGGTTTGGTTCGATTCACTCTCTCACTCTGTTTCTCCTTCTTCTCACGTCTAGGGTTTTCCAGTTTCTATTTTCTGGTTCACGCCAGCTATTGCTGGTTTGTTATTTCTGGTTCTTTTTCGCGTTTCTGCTTCACGTTCTGGTTTATTCACAGCGTCAGGTCCAAGTTCTAGTGTACTATCACACTGTTGGTTCACGTCGCTGGTTTCTGCCTTCTATTTCATACTACTGGTTCACATTCTGGTTGCTGGTTTCTTCTTACACTGTTGTTTCATGCTGCTGCTTACTGGTTCACTGCTTTCACATTCAGGTCTGCCATCTGCTTCACGCTGCTGGTTCACGTTCTGGTTCTTCTCACGCTGCTGGTTCATGTTTTTCTCTACTCCTTCACTGCTGTCACTGGTGGACGATGAGGATGGTGTGGGTCATGGTTATCGTGGAGAAGGCTGGTTGATGGGGGCAGAAGAGGGTTACGGTGAAGATGGTGGCTGCCTCTTAGGGTTTTTTCTTTTTTTCTCTTCTTTGTTTTTTTTTTTATGGTTTTTTTCTTTGCTTTTGTTTTTTTTTTTGTTCCTCCTTTCGTTTTCCTCTCGGTTCTCCTCCCTTTCTTCTTTATAGCTGCTGCCTCATAGGGTTTTTTTATTCTTCAAGTTGCCGCCACTCTCTCTATGGCAGCCTCTCTCCTTCATTTTGTGTCAAGATCTCTCTTTCCATATAAGGTGCTTAAGGGATTTATAAGGGAAACTCAAATCACTTTTATTAGGAAGTGATAATTCTTTCTAGTTTGGGTCTAGGATCTTACATATTTGGCAAGAAGGGGATTTCAAATCTTTGTTAAGTTTGGCAAGTGATTTGATGAGAGGATTTTCCGTGCATAGGGTTTTAGGCTGCATGGATTGCATGGGCTGCATGGGAGGTCCGAAGTAAGGGCAGAGGCATGTCCGAGGCTACGGTTTGAAGAAGAAGTTGACTGAGTGAATCTGAGGCTGGCTAGTAGTCCGAATCCGATGAGGGGCTAATTTTGGAGGTTTTCCTTCCTTCCGGCATTTGTTTTTCGCAACTTCCGTAACTTTTCAGGTACTGCCTCCATAGGAGGCTCATCATCGGGTTCATGCAAAAATGATATGTCTACAGTCACCCCCACTTTGATGGGGCTTGTGTAGTGTGTGACAGTGACAACCTTATCAAAGTCATGTATGCATTTTATTACTTACCTAATATGTCCTCATTCTCGAGGCTCTTTGCTTGTCCTCATTCCCAATGTCGTTCTCCATTCTCAGAGTTCCTCTCCATTCCTGGAGTTTTTTGCCCTCATTCCCGAGGTTGCTATATTCCTCTCCATTCTCGCAGTTCTTCTCCATTCTTGGAGTTGCTCGCCCTCATTCCCGAGTTTCCTTCCTTCCGACATTCATTTTTCACAACTTCCACAACTTTTCAGGTACTGCCTCCATACGAGGCTCACCATCGGGTTCATGCAAAAATGCAATACCTACAGTCGCCCCCACTTTGATGGGGCTTGTGCAGTGTGTGACAGTGACAACCTTATCAAAGTCATGCATGCATTTTTTTACTTACCTAATCTGTCCTCAATCTCGAGGCTCTTTGCTCATCCTCAATCCGAGGTCATTCTCCATTCTCGGAGTTCCTCTACATTCCAAGAGTTCTTTGTCCTCATTCCCGATGTTACTATATTCCTCTCCATTCTCGGAGTTCTTCTCCATTCTTGGAGTTTCTCGCCCTCATTCCTGAGTTTCCTTTCCGTTCTTGGAGTTATTCTTCTTGCCGCTTTTCTCTTTCTTTTTTTTTACAAAGCTTGCGAACACAAAACAAAAATTATGTGTATGAGACATATGTGCTTTTATACATGGATGCATTCCCTACTCTGATGGGGTTTCTTTGTCCTATTGGCTTGATGTCATCCTTGGTTAGGTATTACTTGTGTTAGAGGATTTTCTTCACCCCTGTAGGAATCCTTTTGGCCTTTGGTGCCCTTTGCCTTAAAAAAGCTTTGGGCGCCCCCTTGGCCTGCTAATTCTCCTCCGGTTATTGCTCAGTTTTCTTTGGTCTCATGGCTCAAGATCCCGTTGTGTCCGTTATCCGCGGGGTGGTAGACTGGTCTCCCTAGACCTGGCTCAGCTTTTTGCTCTTCGCTACCTGCACCGGGTCAAGGTGGATTACGCCTTTTTGAAAGCGGCCTCATCCTTTTGGGATACTGAAAATCATGTCTTTTGATTCCCAGATTTCGAAATATGCCCTCTCGTTGAGGAGTTTGCTGCCATTCTCGGCTTGCATTTTTCTTATACTACCCTTCCGGCGATGTCACGTTTCCAATGTCAATACCTTTGGGAAGCCTCTGAAGCTTTCCTTTGTTGTCCTGAGGATGCAGAAAAGGTACTGCCTTGTGCTACGTTCATTGAGTTACAGGTCCCTTTACGTGTATCTTCCAGGATGAAGGTAGGGTCTCATCCCTGGAGTAGTGTAGTCTTATTCTGTATCTTGGCCCTATACCTCTTAGTGGGTTGTGATAGTACGAGAGGCGACAATCGTTTATTGCACATCATCGAGGGAATCCGATATGGTCATGATCAATCCCCCTGTTATCTTGGCTGAGACATTTCATGGTTTAGACATGATAAAGCACCATCCTGTAAGTCGGTTTCTTGGGAGTCCCCTTGTTTTGCAGGTTCATCCTATCTTTTGCCTAAGTTGTCATTTCGGATTTTCAACTTAGCAAATTGCTCAATCTTGCCTGGGTCACCTTTTCAGATTTTCAATTCAGTAAGCTATTTTTTTATTTTTTTTTAGATCTGGTTGCAAGAAATGTTAAGGCTTATGGTTCCTCCTCCGGCTCCTGTCTTTATTTCTTATAGCCCTCGTCACCACCTTGCTCGGGCCTTAATGAAGAAAAACCTTCCTTATGCAGAATGGCACGAGTGGCTGCTGCGCCTCACTACTGCAAACATCATGTTGATGTGTCTTTGGTGGTGTCTTAGTCATGTCACCGTGGATTTCCTCGTGTAATGCGTACCCCTTTTCGGCCTACACTCCAACCTGTTCTATCTTCCCGCCACGGTTCCTCGACAATATGGGTGTCTCCATCACCTTGTCCCTAGACAGTGCACTTTCCAAAGTAGGCCCATGTCTCACAGCCTCTTGTATCATTTCCATACCAAATGGTCTCAGCGCCGAACAAGGCCAGTCGCTGCCCTGGGGACTCCCAACACACCTTCTCCTAGATCTTCTGACCTTGGTCCAACACCTAAGAAACAAAAGACGTGATTTGTAATTACTTGACTCTAATCTTTCCCAGTTAGCTGGCATTTATGCAATCTACGAACATCTTGAACATTTGTTTCAATAAAGGAGTTTGCATTACTTTTAGTACATATGTAGGAAATAATAAAATGCATTGCAAGGATACTTCTGTCGCTAACTGTTCCTCCCGGATTTTACAATAAACCATTTTTCTTGCTCACTCATGCTCTATATTTTGCTTGTGCTTTCCTTTGCGGATTTTCAACCCAACGAGTCTTTGTTTCTTTTTTTATGAAAACTATTGTTTTAGTCTGTCCACGTTGATGGGCTCGGTGAACTCTTTCCCTTCCAAATCTAACAGTCTCACTGGCCCTTCCCAATTGAGCCTGAACTTTCCCCCTGGGTCCATTATCAGTGGCTTCGACTGCTTGAGCACTAGATCACCTTCTCCAATCTTGGTAGGACGCACCTTCTTGTTGAACGCCCTGGCCAACCTTTTCTGGTATAGCTGCATGTGGTACAAAGCCTTTATCCTTTTCTCATCCAGTAATGCTAGTTGTTCGAACCTCTGCGAGGACCATTCCTGCTCAGGAAATCCTGCCTCTGATAGTACCCACATTGACTATGTCTCTATTTCCACTGGTAACACTGCCTCCATCTCGTAAACCAAAGCATAGGGTTTGGCTCCCGTTTCCGTTCTCATCGAAGTTCCATACCCCCATAGGGCATACGGCAGTTTGTCAGCCCAATCTTTATAACTTTCCGTCTTCTTAACTAGTATTTTCTTTATGGTTTTGTTGGACGCCTCCACTGCCCCATTAGCCAGTGGCCTGTAAGGTGATGATTTGTGATGCCTTATCCCGTAATTCTGAAACATCGCTTATCCCGTTACTATTCACATGAATAGTAATTTTTTTATTCCATTCCCAAAGTGCCCCCGTCGTCATTCACAATCCCTAAGCCACTATGGAACCTCCTAAATGATATGTTCAATAATTAAACACATTGAACCATTTATGAACAATTCCTACAGCAATCATATATGATGTTATATTTGTACTATGAACTATTAACCATTGATTTCGACTTTGTTGTGTGTGACCTTTTGGGTTCCCCTCAAGTTGGACATGAAATGAATCGTGAAAATTTAATCGAACATAAATTATCCTCCGATCAGATGGTCGTTCGATTTCAATGACCAAGGTTGAAATCAAGCAACATGCCAAGGCCCCCAAATGAGAAGGAAAGATATATATACCAATTCTGTATGCGATTTACATATGATACGGTCCATCGCCTCATTGTATCTCCACCTATTGACCTAGGGTACAGAAAGTGTCTACCCATATGGTCAAAGGTATGATGTTGATAGTGTCATGAATCGTGCTAACCCAAGAATCTCACATGATTCTTCTGCTGTGGCCACAGTCTCAAGCACTGATCACATATATCAACCCGGGAACTAGAATACTACTCTTATAAGAAAATATTATCCGAGAGAGTGGCGATTCTCTGTTATATCTTTACAAACTTCATGTGTTCTAACAAATGACCCAATCATACCCTTATGACTGGATCTTTTGAACCGGGGAAGGAGAATGTCAAAGTTATTTGATCCACATATAAGATTGTAAAGACCTCAAGTCTAAGAACTTGTCATATAATTGATACATTAAAGTTCTCACAGACACATGAGATAAACACTCCATATGAAAACTTTCGGCGGTCAGTTCGATGGACACGAGCAAATCATGCATCCATGTGATACACCAAGCAGACGGATCTCCGCTAGTAGCCTATGAGATCGGCTACCCCAATTAAGGGCGGATCATATCATCATGGTAGTCTCTCCGCTTTGTGAATGCCTAGATTATTCATAACACTATGACTAGGAACATTTAAGAGTAATGATTCTCATAAGGCGTGGAAGCCATCATCATATTACTCTAAGGGCTTTATTACAGTGTTGATGATTCATATAAGTTATGTAAGACACGTATAATAAAGATTGACATTTTATTAATTAATGAAAATATTACAAATACATGTACATATAGCCCATACACAAGTTGCGTATAGGGAATATCCCTAACAATCTCCCACTTGCACTATAGCCAACTAGTATGAATCTTGACAGCATACTCTCGGGTGTGCCTATCATGCTTTTGTTGAGTCAGCCCTGTAGTTAGAGAATCTGTAAGATTATCTTCTGTGGGTATTTTCTCTATAATAACTTTTTTTCTCTCAACAATCTCCCTGATGAGATGAAATCGCCTGAGTACATGCTTGGATTTCTGGTGGGACCTTGGTTCCTGTGATTGAGCAGTACATCGTGACGCCATTCTTTATCGCATAAAGCTTTTCAGCTCCGTGATGAACTTCTTTATCCAGACTACTTCTTTAGCAGCCTCAGATGCTGCAATATACTTGGCTTCAGTGGTGTAGTTCACTGTAGTTTATTACTTTGAGCTTTTCGAACTGAAAGCACCGCCATTCAAAGTAAACATATATCCTATTTGCGATATGATGTCATCCCTATCGGTCTGAAAGCTCGCATCATAGTAACAAATGACTTTCATCTCAGAACAATCTCCGTATGTCAAAAACACATCTTTAGTTCTTCTCAGATACTTGAGGATTGTTTTGAAAGCTGCCCAATGTTGCTCACAAGGATTTTCCTGATACCCGCTCGTTATGCTAAGAGCATAAGAGACATCAGGTCTTGTACATAGCATGGCGTACATGATCGATCCTATTGCTGAAGCATAAGGGATCCTACTCATACGCTCTCTATCTGAAGGAGTATGTGGACATTGCTCCTTAGGTAATTTGATTCCATGACAAGTAGGTAAATTACCTCTTTTGGAATCTTCCATTTTGAATCTTTTCAAAACTTTATCTATGTACATAGATTGAGAAAGTCCTAACAACTTCTTAGATCTATTACGGTAGATCTTAATGCCGAGGATGTAGGTTGCTTGTCCCAAATCTTTCATGGAGAAATTCTGAGATAACCATTGCTTGGTGGCTTGCATCATGGGAATATCATTCCCGATGATTAATATGTCATCGACATATAATACAAGAAATACAACAACACTCCCACTACTTTTCTTGTAAACACAAGGCTCGTCTATATTTTTTATGAAGTCAAATTCTTTGATTGTCTCATCAAATCGTATATTCCAACTTATGGAGGCTTGCTTTAGTCCATAAATGGATCTTTTAAGCTTGCATACTTTATTATGATCATCCTTAGATGCAAACCCCTCAGGTTGTGTCAAATAGACTTCCTCAACGAGGTTCCCATTAAGGAAAGCTGTTTTGACATCCATCGGCCAAATCTTATAATCAAAGTGTGCAGCTAGTGCCAGTAAATTTCGAATGGACTTTATCATTACAACCGGCGATAAGGTTTCGTCATAGTCAATTCCTTGGATTTGTCTATAACCATTCGCCACCAACCTAGCCTTAAAGGTTTGGATGTTTCCTTCTACATCAGTTTTACGCTTGTAAATCCACTTGTAGCCTATGGGTTTTATCCCTTCAGATATATCTACCAAGTCCCAGACTTGATTCTGATACCTAGAGTCTATTTCCGATTTCATGGCCTCAAGCCACTTGACTGAATCAATGTCATGCATTGCTTTGTCATAACTGGTGGGATCATCGTGATCATGTTCCTCATCAATATGGAAACCATATCTTTCTGGCTCATGTCTTTCCCTACCAGACCTTCTGAGTTCATAACCTTGTGGTTGTTCCGTCGCTGCCTTTTTTAGAGGCCTGGGGTTTAGTTCTATTTTAGTTTGTTCTTATCGTACCTCATCGAGGTCAAGTCTACTCCCACTATATTTCTTGAGAAGGAATTCATTCTCTAGAAATTTAGCATTTCGTATGATAAATGTTCTTTGTTCATTTGGGACGTAAAACACGTATGCTCTTGAGTTCAAGGTATATCCTACAAACTTACATTTAAGTGCCCTATCATCCAATTTGTTAGTTTGTGTGAGCTTGACATATGTGTCACATCCCCAAACTCTTAGATAACTAAGACTAGGACGTTTCACAGACCATAACTCATATGGTGTTTGACTAACAATCTTGGAAGGAACTTGGTTTAGTAGTGGTGTTGCAGTTTTTAAAGCAAGACCCCAAAATGAAAGAGGTAGATCCGTGCCTAGCATCATTGATCAGACCATATCTAATAATGTTCGATTTCTCCTTTGGGAGACCCCATTATGCTGTGGAGTTCTCGGAGGATTCCACTGGGAAACAATTCCATTTTCTCTCAAGTAATCTTGAAATTCGTTCCTTAAGTATTCACCACCTTGGTCAGACCTTAGTGACTTAATACTTTTATTAAGCTGGTTTTCTACTTCATCCTTGAAGTCTTTGAATTTCTTAAAGGCTTCAGATTTGTACTGCATAAGGTGCACATACCCATATCGCGAATGATCATCGATAAAGGTAATGAAGTAGGAGAATCCACCTCTAGCGGTGACTGACATTGGTCCTCATACATAATAGTGAGTGAAGGAAGACACCAAATCATTATCTAACTCAAGTAATACCTTTGGTTAAATTAAATTTAGTTTGGAAAGTTTTATTAACCCCTTGGTCCCAACCCACTTGTATCTTTTATAATTTCTTTTATTATAAACAAATGATTTATATTTATTAGCCTTAAAGGTAATAAATCTCTAAGTTCATCACAGAATAATTACTTAGCTAAGGGATAAGCAATACACTCTCTATTTCTTAGAAAGTCTCTAGATGCTTGCACCCTAAAATAATCATGCCAATTCTAATCATACATAGAATCATCAAGCATATGAGTTATAATATGTTGGAATTATTTTAGGCATTAAATAACTTTGATTAATATTTAATTATGATATTGCATTTTATTTTATTCAAATAAATTTAATATTCATGTTTTTCTGCAGACACGTGAATTTTAAAAGCAATTTCATAATTCAAATCTTAACCAAATCATGCAAAACTTGTGCCTAAAATTACGTTCAGGGTGTTAGATTTCCAACAAGCTTTTAAACACCCAATTTCGAGTTCAAATGAGAGAGAACTAATCAAAAAAAAATGACGCTCTGATACCACTGTTGGGAAGCGGCCTTGAGTGCGCAGCGGAAAATTAAAAATTATTGCGCGCTTTCCCTTTGCCCAAGACCCATTTGTTTTGATTATTCTACAAGCCTAGGCATGTTACTATATATTCTAAGCATAAAACTCATAAAACATGCAAAGAACATAAACCTAAACATGCTAACTATCATAAGAACTATAAATAAAATAAAGAAAGAAAAAGACTTACTTGAACCGTAGACTCCTTCAGTTCTCCCTCCAATCTACAAGCTTTTCTCGAACTCAGCAAGCTCTTCCACGTTCCAAAGAGGCACCCAAGTGTGTGGCCTCCAAAATTGCACACACCAAAGCCAAAACTCAACGGCAAGACTACGCCTTGAGTGCACGAGTATTTTACCCTTGGTGCTAGCCTAGGCAAATACCTCAAAACTTTTAACTGGAGGTTTCTCTAGTCAATTAGACTTAAGGATCCTCAAAATCAGTGGCTTACTCTTAAACTTTAGAGTTTCTCACTTATATAAACCCAAGATATGAAAGGTTTGGTGTAAAACATTTGTGAAGAATTCTTTGGGTTTATATAGTGCTCCAAAGACAACAAAATTAATTAAGAATCCGAAGTGGGATAAAAGCTAATTTAATCTTAGCCATTGGATTTTAATTTAGTGGTTTAATGAGATTATAAAACCCTAATAAGAGTTTGGGCCGAATTGGAATTCAAAAGAAATAACAAAAAAAAAGTTACAATTCATGTTTCTATTCACGTGAATAGTAATTTTTATTATTCCAATTCCCAAAGTGCCCCCATCGTCATTCACCAATCCTTAAGCCACTATGAAACCTCATAAATGATCTGTTCAATAATTAAACACATTGAACCATTTATGAACAATTCCTACAGCAATCATATATGATGTTATATTTATACTATGCACTGTTAACCATTGATTTCGACTTTGTTGTGTGTGACCTTTTGGGTTCCTCTCAAGTTGGACATGAAATGAATCGTGATAATTTAATCGAACATAAATTATCCTCCGATCAGATGGTCGTTTGATTTCAATGACCAAGGTTGACATCTAGCAACATGCCAAGGCCCCCAAATGAGAAGGAAAGATATATATATACACATTCTGTATGTTATTTACATATGATACGGTCCCTCGCCTCACTGTATCCCCACCTATTGACCTAGGGTACGGAAAGTGTCTACCTATATGGTCAAATGTATGATGTTGATAGTGTCATGAATCGTGCTAACCTAAGAATCTCACATGATTCTTCCGCTGTGGCCACAGTCTCAAGCACTGATCACACATATCAACCCGCGAACTGGAATACTACTCTTATAAGAAAATATTATCCGAGAGAGTGGCGATTCTCTGTTGTATCTTTACAAATTTAATGTGTTTTAACAAATGACCAAATCATACCCTTATGACCGGATCTTTTGAAACGAGGAATGAGAATGTCAAAGTTATTTGATCGACACATAAGATTGTAAAGACCTCAAGTCAAAGGACTAGTCATATAATCGATACATAAAAGTTCTCACAGACACATGGGATAAACATGTGCTGGGATAAACATGTAGGATAACCGTTTCGGCACACTCTGGCCTCATTCTTCGAAACTTTTGTTTTACTGGCCTCATGTTTGGATAAGTTGGTAACATGTGCTGCGCAATACCTCTGTGTACTCCTGGCATGTCTTCATAGGACCAAGCAAATACTTTTGCATATTTTATTAATATTTTCTCTAATTCTTTCCGCTCATCAGAGGTAACCTCACTTGCAATTAAAATTTCCTTGGGGTTTTCACATGTACCAAGATTAAATATGTTTGTCTTTGTTGAGTTAATGTCAAATATGCTAATGTCATGCATGTTATGATGCAGACTAACAGGAAAAGACTCAATCAAGTAAGCAAAATCAATGCCTTTAATAAATGCAGGATTACAATCAAATAAGTCAGGAAAATAAACATCTTCATAATTTGCAGCCTTGTCTTCTTCCGTCTTTTTGCTTTCTTCAAGCGTAAGATTCTCCAACTGCAGTAGTTCTTCTTCTCATTTATCTTCCTCTTTTGCAACTTCATCTACCTGTGATTCTTTGCCCATCACATCCTTGAAGATCTCGAATCTTGGTACTATGATCCCATTGACTTCTACGGGTTCAGGCTCTCCTTGATACCGTGTGGCTTTCACAAAGTATTCCATCAGCTTCATCCTTTTTTTTCTTGGTCTTCAGCTCATTCCCATCAGATTCATACCCCAATCCTCTCTTAGTGGTATGTCCCTTGAAATCTGGCAGTGCTCTTATTCACTGGTGTTAGTCTCTAAGACATGTCCCAAGATCACTAAGCATGATAGAAGTGCGAATAATCAAAGAGAGTTGCGGAAAAAATTACTTTGATTGGATGGGTTTCAAGACTTTTTATGCTTTTCCATGGAAGCTCCAAGCTTTGAATGAAGTTCTAAACCCTTGGGTGAGTTTCCCTATCACTTTGATCCACCCTTTTATGTGCTAGCATGAACAAAAAATGAGAGAGAATTTTCCCTTCCAATGGAAGATGGTTTCGGCAATTTGAGAGAGAAGGAAGAGAGTAAATAGTTCAATTTGGTTTCAATATCTAATAATGAAAGTTGACTTCCAAAGTTGGTATATGTCTTTTAAAATATTAAAGACAAAGTGTGTTGGAATGGTTTGTGTGTTCAATAAGCAATCCAATATTTTTTTCAACTATTACCAAATTCCATCACATGTCAAACATGTTGATCTAAGTTGGTGGGTCCCACTTTAAATTCTAAATTTAAGTCGGACAATCCAACACGCAACTTCGCTCGGGCCCGGGTTCGTTTAATTCCGAATTAAACGATTTTTCCATTGCGACTTAATTAAATCCAATTTAATTAAATAATAATGCCTAGCAAAATTATTACGGAAGTCGCTCGCGAATTATTTCCAAATTAATTCATTCGCTTGAATTAAAATCAAATTTTAATTCCACATTGAAATCTAATTTCAATTAATATATCTAATATATTATTTTAGCCCAATTAAATAAATTAAATAGTAAAATCTAATTTAACTATTAAATTTATTTTACCGATTAATTCCAAATTAATCACATTCTCTCTTCTCGACGAATTTAATCCCAGATAAATTCTCGACGCAATTAATCTCAGATTAATTCTCTCTTTTGATAATTAAATCCCAGATTAATTATTGCCGTAATTAATCCTAGATTAATTTTCTCTTTCATAATTAATCACAGATTAATTTTCTGTACGAGTCAAATCTCAACGGTGAATCTTCGGGAAGCGACCCAATAGATTCCTAGATATGTTGGTAGTAAATACGGTTATCGGACTATCCGAATACGTGCGTACCTAGTACCACGTCCTTACCGATTTACAAGACATGGTTGGCTTCTAGAAAAGCACCGTGCCTACCCAATGCTCCAGAAATATTTTGTAAACGAATATGTAATCTTTGTCAGGCGTAGGATATGTAGTATTGTGTATAACGATCCAGTATCGGATGTCACATGCTAGGCATGGACCTGGAATTGTGTCTACCCCGTACGAAGCATATATCGAATCTCTAGTAACTAGTCTCTATAATCGGATAAACATGACCTAGTCCTATTATCCTGATAGCTGCAGCATACAAGAGTACCAGTTCCTTATCCTACGTGATCATCATCTCCAAATGACTGAAGTGATACTTCCATCTTAACATCACACCCAATACACTATGATTCTCAATATACCCAGAAGAGGCGTACACAGAACCTGTTAAAGCCCCGGACGACCAAAACCAAAGTATATTGATTGTCGCAAGTATTAGCGATGCAAGTCTCAGGTTAAGAGCAAATACACCTACCCTGATTCAGACTTCCATAGACACATAGTCATAATACCAATGGAATTCTGAGGGGTCTATCCAGAGCGAAGCTGTTTCCATACCATCGGTTAACACAACCTCCTATTACACTTACATTAGTATCCAATACCCAAATATATGAGAACTATGTCGTTATGCTCCCATAACACGCACAAGTGCAATACTAGTCTATTCCTCATTATCGATGTCCAATCTTGATAATACGATGACTATGGATATTTAATGATTAAACCATATTGGATTAATATTGTCTCATATCTTATTAATCCTAAACTAATCATATGGACTTTTATCATTTATATATCCCGGTAATCCAATTACAACTGATAAAAGAGTAATTTCCTTTGTCACATAGTTAATTTGTACAACAACACCATGTTCTGTACAAATAGTGATGTTATGGGTCATAATTGTCCAACAATCTCCCACTTGGCCTATAGCCAATCACTAAAGTGTCCTACACCTGAACTATGTACGAGTCACTCAAACTTCTGCTGATAAATAGTTTTCGTCAGCGGATTTGCAAGGTTATCATCTGATGCGATTTATTCGATCATCACATCGCCATGATGTATGATCCGACGAATCAGATGAAATAGTTGAAGTATATATTCGGATCGTTGATGAGACCATTAATTCTTTAGCCTGTGCTGTAGCCTAGATCAGCTGCTAACAGAACTACTCCTAATCTAATTAGGAATCTTACAGATCCAAAATTGCTTCTTTTGCTGCCTCGGCTGCAGCAATATTCCGCTTTTGTTGTTTATTCGGCAACAGTATCTTGCTTGGAAGATTTCCAGTTCACTGTTCTGTTATTCAAACTATATAGTACCCTTATTACGACTTACAGTCGTTATTGTCGGTTTGGAAACTTGCAGCAGTGAACCCAGTCACTTCAAGTTCTCATTCTCCATAGATTAAGAAAGCATCCTTAGTTCCTCTAAGATACTTAAGGATGTTCTTAACATCAATCGAGCGACTATCATTTGGATTGGCCTGATTATGACTTCATATGCTCAAAGCATATGAGACACCAGGTCGCGTACATATTTTCAATGTACGAGTTCTCGGAGAGAGCCAACAACTTTTAGATTTATCCCACTAGATCCTTATTCCTAGAATAAAGGTTGTCTCTCCCAAGTAATCTATGGAGAATTTTCAGGAAAGCCTAGCTTTCACCGATTGTAAGATGGGAATGTCATTTCCAAGAAATGATATATCATCATTATATATAGGACAATCATTATCAGTGCGCTCCCACTAACTTCCTTATATACACAAGAATCATTTTCGTTTTGAATTAAATCATATACCATTATGATTACATCAAAACGTTGGTTCCAAGAACGCAATGCGTGCTTCAATCCATAAATAGATCGACTTAACTTTCAAACATTATTTGCATGTTTTGGTACGACAAAACCGTCAGGATGTTGATAAACATCCTCCAAAAGGTTTATGTTTAAGGAAAGCGATTTTGACGTTTAACTACCATATTTCATAAATGAAACATACAGTATTAGAAAGCATTATCCAAATGGATTTAACCATGGCAACAGGTAAAAGGTTCCATCGTAATCGACACAATGTTGATAACGATACCATTTCCCTACAAGCCTAGCTTTGTACGTTTGTATGTTGCCATCCATGTATGTCTTCCTTGAAGACTTATTTAGTACCAATAGGCACAATGCCTTCCGGTACAACAACCAGTGTCCAAACTTGGTTGGTATACATGGAATCCATTTCGGATTTCATGACACTTTGCCATAAAGGGAGTCGATACCTTGTATCACTTCCTCATACGTAGCCGGTTCATTTTTCTCAATAAGATTGACAAATTCATGAGGTGAGATCAGAAACCCATACCTCCCATGTTATTTTTTGTCTCTCTCCGACTTACGCGGTTCTTGTGTATTCGAAGATTGTGGTACAATTTCTTCCATGATGAACTGTTTGTGTTCCATTAAGGATTCGGTGCCTATAACAGTATTACTCCGATTTTCATCTAGTTTTACTTTCCTCCCACTTTCCGCTACATAGAGGCATTCCTCTTAGGAAAACCGCATGGAGAGCAACAATTAAATTGTTCTCTTGTGATTTGTATAAGTACTACACTTTGGTTTCCCTAGGATAACCCACAAATTAGGCACTTATCTGATTTGGGTTTTAGTTTGGTATCATCCAAACACATGCCTAGCATTCCCAAATATTCAGGAATGAGAAAACCCAGTTTCTTTCCTGTTCATATCTAATATGAAGTCTGTCTAACATATTTTTATGGAACCTTATTCAAAATAAGTATTGCACTGTTTAATGCGTATCCCTTGAAGTAAAATGGTAGCCCAGAGCGACTCATAATTAACCTTATCATGTCCAACAAAATTCGATTTCTTTGTTCGGACACCATCAAATTGAGGTGTTCCGGGAGGAGTCCACTATGAAAGAATACTATACTATTTCAAGTAATTAATAAACTTATTGTTCAAGTATTTTCCACTACAGTCCAACCGTAATGTCTTAGAGGGGTGTATTCAATTGAGATTTTAAAAGACTATTTATGGATAAATAAGTCCAGTAGATTTTAAAAGACATTTAAAGAATGTAAAGACTTATAAGATTTTATGAAATTTCTTTTAATCAGGATTTTTTACTTATTAGATTTTAAAAGATTTGTCATAAGAATTTGTAAGATTTCAAATGACCACATATAGATTAAAAACTATGTTTTATATTTATCTTTATATATTATATAAATAAATATGCTATAAAGATTTGAAATTAATAACAATGTCAAATTAATAGCATTTTTAAAATTATGGTGTGTGGAGGTAATTTTTTCTTTAAAAAAAACATTCAATTAATAGTATGACTTTATAGGTGGAAAATTTTATGTCATGAAAAATTGATTTAGCATATGTTGTAAACTTTTCTTTCCCTCCATGTTTGTCAATGAGTTTTGAACAATTTGTTAGATGACTTACTGTAATGAAGTTTTTGTCTATAATTTGGTCCTCATTTTTTTTGGGATTATGGAGATTATACGCTTATGTTAAGAAGAGTTTTTTCCAAACATGAAACAAGACAACCAATAATTTTATAATTTCTTTCAAACTCTTAAAAATTATTGACAAATCATTTTTACAAAAAGAACTTCAGAAACTTCTCTTGGTAAAAATAATATTTATGATTCCATTTCTCATAAAAGAAAAAAGCATTAATCCAAGAAATGTTAATTCAAAAAAAAAATTGTGATGTAGGGAAACCAATTAATGTAGCCGTATAGACAAGCATAAAATAATCATCTATATATGAAAGAAAATATTGACAGATTACTAATCTTTGATTCTTATATATATAATTAATAAATAAATAAAAATTCCATCTTTGAAGAACACACTTATTTTAAAACGAACATCAATTTGGAAAATAGAGTTTAATTCAAATTATAGGACCACTTAATTGTGTCACACTAGTAGACAAATAAAATCCCACCTCAAAAGTCTCATAGGTTAGTGTGGGATTGTTTTATGGTTTGGTATATATGTTTTTCTCTAAAAATTCTCACACAATCACACATATAAAGAAATCCTTCAAATAATTAAGTTTTTCAATACCATAAGACTTTTTATTATTTGTTTAAAGTCTTGATTGAATACCACTATTTTGGACACCCTCTTTAAAAAATCTCAATAGTCTTAATGGAATACCACAAGACTTTTTAGATTTTTTAAAAATCTTAATTGAATACCACAAGATTTATTTAACCCAAAAAAAGTCTTTTAAAATCCTAATTGAATACACCCCCTTAATACTTTTGCCGATCTGTTTTATACTTCGTGTCAAAACTCTTTGAATTACTAAAAGTTTCTGACTTGTGTTTCATAAGATACACATAACCGTAACTTGATGCCACATCCCTAAAGGTTACAAAGTATTCAAATCCACCTCTAGCCTAGCTAGACATGGGTCCACTTACGTCACTATGAACGGGGGCTAACAGATTGGTGGAACTTGCACTTTTACCAAGTAAAAGGTGTTTTAGGCACTTTGCCTAATAAACTAGATTCGTAGACATCATTTGAATTATAATCAAATCCGTCTTAGTATCCACTCTTCGAAAGTGTGGATATACGAGTCTTGTTAATGTGTCCAAGACAACAATGCGACAAATAAGTCTCAACTGATCAATTTAGTTCGAGTTATTTGTTTGTCATGCTATACGTTTGAGATTCATTTATATTCTAAATATAAATAACGTTATTCACATCTAATGTACTTATCTCAATATCATCTTTATAAAATAAAACACTTAGTGTTCTAGAATATAAAGGTATACCCGCAACAGGTTAAACTTAGATATAGAGATAATGTTTCTAGTCAAACTATGTATATTATAACAGTTTTCTAATTTAAGTACATGCCCAAAGGGTAGTTCCTAAACTTAGTATTCTACGGTTAAAACAGTGACTTTCGTCCCGTTTTTGACTCGTAGGTCGATCTCAATTGAAGTCAGTCTCCTACTTATCAGCAGATTCTGCACATCAGTACATATTTATGTACCACATTTAATATCAAAAATCCAATTTTGAAACTAATAGTGAACATGTTTATGACAAACATACTTGAAGCCGGAGCCTTGCCCGTCTTCACTTCCTTTATGTCCGCCTTGTCCATATGGTAGTCACGCTTCCAGTGACCCCGTTTGTCATAATTTAGGCAGACATCTTGGGATATGTCATTTGTCTTCTTAGAAGACTATGGAGATTTTGCCTTTGCCCCTTTTCCACACCCCAGAAGCCTTCGGCCAAGCCTTGGCCTTCTGGGATGTTGAAGTAAGATGCGCCTTGCGCTTCTTGCCCTTTTGCAAACTCTGGCTCTGTCTCCTTGAGCATAGCCATTAACTCTCCAAGAGTTTTCTATTGCAATTATTACTTCTAAGATCTAAGTATAGATCTATGAAGATCCTTCAATTTCAATATCATACGATAAGGATCTAATCCTTAGTTCTGACGAAGAAATTAATGAGTCTTTGCGGCAAGCATAACGTATTGAGCACTAAAATTATCATCACATGAATCTTCCAAATATCATGTTCTACTATTTTCTCAACTCCGGGCTTAGGCCCGAGACGTCACTCTATCAAATAAAGTAACTTCTCGATTCCCAGGACTATCTTTAGGTTTTATTCTCGATCTGAAAATTAAAGCCACTTAAAGACATTTTCACCCAGGATTATATCCTAACACTAATCTTTCAATTATCTTGATTCCAATAGTCCAGCTTTCTAATCAACGATTTTAGGTACAATTAAATATGATGATTACTATAGTCTAACTATATAATCAACTATAATTGATCGGTAAAATTAAAATATATTGATTACTATAATCCAATTTATAATCAACTATAAATGAAGTAGTTTGAATACAGTTCAACTATTTAATTTAATACAACAATTAAGTATTAGTCCAACAAATATATATTTAAATAATGACGAAGAATGAAATGAGCGCGTTTTGGCAAGTATCTAAACGAAATTGAAAATTTAATACTTGCCTCCCACTATTTTTCGGCGAGCCTCTAACCCTCTGTGGAGTACTCGAGAAACCTAGTTTCCTAGTGGGTTAAGATCCCGTTAAATAGCACACAACCTTGACTTTAGCCAACAAGTTGTATGAAACTTAACTAGGAAGATCTCTAAGATCAATTGGATCTCATCCAATTCCTAGATCCAGTAGGTGGACCTCCAAGTCCGAAACATATATATAATATATATGCCAATATATCCAATATATTTTCCTAACCTTTTTCCTCTGATTCAACTAAGCCTTGGCTTTGGCACAACAAGCTTAATGATTCCAGTCAAGCGTGACCCATTGACCTAGGAAAGCTTCGTAATCGATGTCGATGGACAAGAAGTGATCTTGACTTTAGCCAACAAATCACAACTTGGACAAGACATACGATATGGAACAAAGCCTTCATGATTCAAACACATCCGCGATGGATAAAGGTCTTGACTTTGGCCAACAAACCAGTGCCAATCTTGGATCTTGAGAATGAATCATTCAATGGAAGGAAATCATTTAATATTTATTGAGGGTTTTTCACGTAATTGGCAACCAATTAATTATCTTTGATTAGGTCTCATCATACACCCTTAAACATGCATTCTAAAAGCATAATAAGGCGCGATAAATAAATTAATAATGATATGCGGATGGATATATAAAACAATTTGTTCCTAGAACAAATCTCTCTCTTTTCTCTCTCTCGCTAGCACTATTCTTACTTCTACCCAATTACATAACACTTCTAAAGAAACCTCATTTACATTGAGGGGAATAGGTTAGAAGAGAAATACAAAGAGTCAAGAGGTAATAGGCTGGACACGCATGTCCAATTTAATAAATTCTAAATTTATTACAACAATTTCCAAAATTGCCCTCACCCAACTAATATCCATCCGATATACATTATTCATACATACATCCAAGTATTCACACATAGCATGTTATCAATCAATCTAATCCAATTAATTAATCTTTAATTAATGACCATCCAATGTTCAAACAACGATTTGATTTGCGCGAGTCCAACTCGTTTAAGAATAATTACTCAAAGTACATATTCTTGAATTATATCGACTATAATTTTAAATTCAATTTAAATTATATTCAATATTAATTCATATTTAATTCTAAATTAAATAATTACACTTTTAAAATTGCCTTTTAGACTTGGATTCCAAATCCAATCTTTATGGGTCTCAAAGGCCCAATTAGTATCCGATACTATTCAATTAAAGTCCAATGGGCTTTCAATTAATTCATTAGGAATGGGCTTTGGCAATTATAGGTCAAACCCAAGATGCCAAGACCCAATTAGGAATCACCCTATGCCAAAATCAATTTAGGCCCATTAGGCCCAATTAAATTATTTAAAGGCCCAATTGTCATATTTGGACTTTATGGAAATGGTTTTAGGCCCAATTGGATCCAACCAATTATCCTAAACCAAACTTGGCCCAACCAAGCCCATTAAGCCCAAATACAACAAATTAATTAACTCATTATTCCAAATCACAAATTAATTAAATTCAAGTGTAATTAACACAATTAATTAACTAATCTAATGTTTCCAAAATATTTAATTAATCCAATTAATTATGCTCTTTAATTCCAATTCATGTCCAACATCAATTGAAGCAAAACAATTCATTATAACATGCTTCATGCTCACAGTTTTGACAAGAAATAATTATGCAATTTGATTCCAATCCAATTAAATCAACATCCAATATACATTTCATGCGAACAACACATCCAATATGTCAAATTTCAAAAATTCCCATGAGCTTATCTATGGTATTTTTCGGTCAACCTATAGGATTTAGGGATTTTTGATCTAATAAATATTTCACAAATCCAACAATGCACAAATCCAATTCAACATCATATAAGCTCAACCAAATCATCAATTTGAAGAAATTATGTTCTAAACACAAAAACCCCAAATAAAGTCCATAAACCCTCAAACTCCAAATCAAGCTTAGGATGGCTCTAGACACCATTGTTAGTCTCCAAGACATGTCCCAAGATTACTAAGCATGATAGAAGTGCGAATAATCAAAGAGAGTTGTGGAAAAACTTACTTTGATCTGATGGGTTTCAAGACTTTTTATGCATTTCCACGGAAGCTCCAAGCTTTGAATGAAGTTCTAAACCCTTGGGTGAGTTTCCCTATCACCTTGATATACTTCTTTATGTGCTAGCATGAACAAAAAATGAGAGAGAATTTTCCCTTCCAATGGAAGATGGTTTCGGCAATTTGAGAGAGAAGGAAGAGAGTGAATAGTTCAATTTGGTTTCAATATCTAATAATGAAAGTTGACTTCCAAAGTTGGTATATGTCTTCTAAAATATTAAAGACAAAGTGTGTTGGAATGGTTTGTGTTGAATAAGCAATCCAATTCTTTTTTTTTCAACTATTACCAAATTCTATCACATGTCAAACATGTTGATGTAAGTTGGTGGGTCCCACTTTAAATTCTAAATTTAAGTCTGACAATCCAACACGCAACTTCGCTCGGGCCCGGGTTCGTTTAATTCCGAATTAAATGAATTTTCTGTTGCGACTTAATTAAATCCAATTTAATTAAATAATAATGCCTAGCAAAATTATTACGGAAGTCGCTCGCGAATTAATTCCAAATTAATTCATTCAATTGAATTAAAATCAAATTTTAATTCCACATTGAAATCTAATTTCAATTAATATATCTAATATATTATCTTAGCCCAATTAAATAAATTAAATAATATAATCTAATTTAACTATTAAATTTATTTTACCGATTAATTCCAAATTAATCACATTCTCTCTTCTCGACGAATTTAATCCCAGATAAATTCTCGACGCAATTAATCTCAGATTAATTCTCTCTTTTGATAATTAATTCCCAGATTAATTATTACCGTAATTAATCCTAGATTAATTTTCTCTTTCATAATTAATCCCAGATTAATTTTCTGTTCGAGTCAAATCTCAACGGTGAATCTTCGGGAAGCGACCCAAGAGATTCCTGGATATGTTGGCAGTAAATACGGTTATCGGACTATCTGAATACGTGCGTATCTAGTACCACGTCCTTACCATTTTACAAGACATGGTTGGCTTTTAGCAAAGCACCGTGCCTACCCAATTCTCCAGAAATATTCTGTAAACGAATATGTAATCTTTGTCAGGCGTAGTATACGTAGTATTGTGTATAACGATCCAGTATCGGATGTCACATGCTAGGCCTAGGGCTGGAATTGTGTATGCCCCGTACGAAGCATATATCGGATCTCTGGTAACTAGTCTTTATAATCAGATAAATATGACCTAGTCATATTATCCCGATAGCTGCAGCATACAAGAGTACCCGTTCCTTATCCTACGTGATCATCATCTCCATATGACTGAAGTGATATTTTCATCTTGACATCACACCCAATACACTACGATTCTCAATATTCCCAGAAGAGGCGTACACGAAACCTGTTAAAGTCCCGGACGACCAAAACAAAAGTATATTGATTGTCGCAAGTATTAGCGATGCAAGTCTCAGGTTAAGACCAAATACACCTACCCTGATACGGACTTCCATATACACATAGTCATACTACCAATGGAATTCTGAGGGGTCTATCCAGAGCAAAGTTGTTTTCATACCATCGCTAAACACAACCTCCTATAACACTTGCATGACTATTCAATACCCAAATATATGAGAACTATGATGTTATTCTCCCATAACACGCACAAGTGCAATACTAGTTTATTCTGCATTATCGATGTCCAATCTCGATAATACTACGACTAGGGATATTTAATGATTAAACCTTAATGGATTAATACTGTCTCATATCTTATTAATCTGGAACTAATCATATTGACTTTTATCATTTATATATCCCGGTAATCCAATTACAAATGATAAAATAGCAATTTCCTTTGTCACATGGTTAATTTGTACAACAACACAATGTTCTGTATAAATAGTGATATTATGGGTCATAATTGCCCAACACCTGGCCTCTAAAACTCAAGCCTGTGTCCGGCTCATATTTCATTCTTTCCATGATTCTAGCCAATTTAGGGTCCACCCATTCTTTAAAGTTTTTCCGCCATTTGGAACCTTGTGAAAGGCTATATGTCTAAAGTAACCACAACATTGTCTGCTTCAGCCCTGATGGTGATGAATTCCCCACAATGTGGGAACTTAATAACCTGGTGCAAAGTGGATGGCACGCCCCCAAGTCTATGAAACCATGGCCTCCCCAATAACAGAACAAATGTAGCTGGGATATCAAGCACTGTGAACTCAACCTCATCTTCTATCGGGCCCACTTTGACTACTGTGATGAAACTACCTTCGACTCCCCATTTGCTATCGGTATATGATTTGATAGTCATGCTAGAAGGGCTTAAATCTGTTGTCCGCATACCCAACCTTGGCAGAATCTTCAAAGGGCACACATTGATAAATGAGCCATCATCCACCATAACACAAAATGTCTTTTTACCACTTCCGCTATTATGAATAGTGGCTTGTTGTGATTCCTCCCCTCCATCGGGAGCTCTTCTTCAGAGAATGTTACCATCTCCCTACCCTCTTTCTGTACCGACCCTAAGAACATTGTCGGGTTTTCATTTTCAAGTACCATTATCTTGCTTATAGCTTCTACCATGGCACTTCTGTGCTCTTGAGAGGCGCATAATAACTCTTATATGCTCACATGTGCTCGTGTCTTCTTTAATTGACGAAACACAGTATCCCCTCGATGTTATTCATATTCTCCGTCACCTCTCGGCCTTCTTTTAGCACTTTTTTGCCTTTCTCTGTTACATCACTGTAAAAACGTCCACTGCGAGTCATCCCCTTTTACCTCCTCTTCATCACTGCTCGAGAACTTTTCCCAGAAATCTCTCCCCTGCTCTGTTTCATCTTCACTGATGTAGTCCCATATCACCATACAAGAAGCTTGGTGGTTGAGAGTTTGGAGGACAAAGCTTTCGGACAGGTCGGAGTTGATCATGAAGGTGGGTGGTGGAACGAAGTGGTAGTTGGGTAGAGGGTTTCTGTGTGTGTTATGTTGTTCTTTTTCCGCGTCAGATATATTATGGCTGTCAATGAGGTCTTGGAACTCATGCCTAAGGCGGGTGCAATTGTCAGTTTCGTGGCCTTTTTGCTGATGGATGTGACAGTATAGGTTTAGGTCATGGTGGCGTGGCACAGAGTTTAGAAGTGGTTTGGGTTCTAAGGGTTTTAGGAGTCATTGCCTCTTCAGCTTTTCAAACACCTTTGACAAAGGTCTACCAAAATTGGAGAATCGCCTGTTTCCGATGGGGGCGACATCAGCATGAGCGAGCTTGGTCCCTGAATGCCCCCAATGGTCTTTCTATTCTGGCCGTTAAACTTTATGTTCTCGACTTCCTCTTCCTCGATATCCATGAAATTTTCTCTTAGCTGTGGAAAGTCACTAATCATTGAGGTCATCCTCCTCGGCTTGTTATAAATTGAGGGCTTGGTGCCCTTAATGATCATCTTAATCCGGTCATTCTCTGAGGGCCGTGTATGCATCTTTAAGAGCTGGCTTCTCCAACGATCCACATAATCTTTGAAGCTCTCTTCTAGCTTCTATTTGGTGTTTTCTAGGTCACGGAATGACAAGTCTATCTCCATGTCCGTGACATATTGGTTCAGGAATGCCTCCGCTATTGCCCTCAAGTCATCCCTGACCTATTTCTCTAGGCATGATACCATATTATGGGTGCCCCTTCCAGTGACATCCCGAACATCTTATGCACATGGCGCTTCGACAAACCTACTGAACTCATCAATGAAACATATTATCGGAGATCGACCCTTGGATCTCTGTTTCCGTTGAACTTGGCCATGTCGGGCATCTTAAACTGGGGGGCTGATGTTCTTCGAAAGTCATCGCATCATAATCTAATAGAACTTAATGCTTTCCCTTCATCTTGCGGGTAACTGACACTAATTGTTCTGTGAGTTTCTATAACTCTGCCTGAGGCCTGGCTATCCTTCTCGTGGCATACTCAGCCATGTCATCATCAAAAACATGTATTTCTTCGCTTACCCTATTCAGGGGCTCCTCACGCCTTTCATCCTTATTGTTTTATGTTCCCACTGTGCGGAGTGTTGTCAGACTGGCCACAGCGTTGGTCAAAGCTTGTAGTTGCTTGGTAATTTTGGTGATGTTAGACTCCAATCGATCCATGCGGGAACCTTCCCTGCCTGACGCATCCATGCTTGCTAACCTCTTCTTGACAAATCTTCCTTCTTCTCTAACCCAACATATATCTATGATGGCTTTTAAGACAATGGGTTAACATGAACGTGTATGCATGCGATACATGAGATGCATGAGATGTATGTGGTTATCAAAACAGGATATACCCTTCCGACCTTATTACTCCCACATCTATGGTAAGTCCATTTCTGCCCTAGGTATGACTCATTTATGCACCAATGTGGGGTACACAAAATCATTCTCTCCTATGCTACAAGGGTGAACCTTAGCTACCTCAGTCTCTTTTCATCTGTAAAAGACAAAGACCGTCCATTTACAAGATTGACTAAGCCTATTATGGGATCGTGCAATTGTCCAGAAACGACGAATTGGGCCCTCGGTAATCACGGTTATGGCGGAGATGGACTTGAAGATATCCAAAAGTATACAAATATGTCATAACAAGGCGTACCCTTCCTGGATGAAAGCCAATGCGAATATCAGACTCATGCATCTGGCATATTCGGATCATGTTTGGACATTCTAAGCCCATCAAGGTTTTCATACAAGTTGGCCCGTTATCATTTTAATACGTTCAATCAGATTATCGCGAGGTGTAAACTTGTCCCAGTTGAAAAGGCTCAACAGGTTTACACTTTTGCGATAATGTGGCTAAATAACTTCAAATGATAGGGGGCCCAAACATAAGGTGGCCCATCATCACGTTGAAAACTTTTGGCCCAATCATCATAAGATACAAAACTCATCCCAATTTAAGTGGCCCAATAAGTTCGTATCCTATGACGAGAAGCCCAAATGGATCCAAATGATAATCGGCCCAAACACAAGCATGTGGGGTAGCTTTATAGGACACAAAACTATGGTTCGTATGTGGGCTTACAAGGGTATGAATAAAGCTCTCATCGGTGAAGGGTTGCACACAACTAGGTCTCCCCACTCAAGGGTTCGAGCGACCAAGTAAGCACACCTTTTTTATACCCTAGGGTACGTGCCAACGAGTGATGGTTATCATCACATAACGATTTGTCGCCTTGAGTGAAAGTGACTTCACGATACATGACGCCATCAGAGGTAAGAAGGGTATGCAAAATATATGAGACTTGGTTAACCAAAGCCAAAGCCACAAACACTACAAGGTATTATTTCGGGGCCGATTCTCTATCCTCAGTGGAGTCGCCATCTGTAAGAACGAAGCGGGGTTTACCACTATGCCTATGATGTTCGGCGACCACGATACTATTGGGCTCGCAACCCGTAGATAGTACGGATTAGCCCGCGGGGGACTTAACCGGAGAATGAAGGAGTCGCCACCCGGTGTGAACTGGGAAAGATTTAGGCAGCATTCACCCCTCGCAAGGGAAGACCTCAAATCATTGGGTTCGGAATGGTCCCTTACTTATACCAGTATATATACGGGTTCACACGATGGTATAGTCCAGTCTTAATGTAATTCATGCGTAAAAGTGAATAAAATGTAACAACATACCCAACAAAATAATAGTCACAATAACGTGATTCTAAAAGCATATTAAATTAAGAAATACGAGATGCGATAATGAAAATTATAATAAACAATCAAAAACAGGAAAAACGTCAATAAATAAATGTAACGCATATGGGAAGTAGCAATGCTAAGGTGGGAGAAAACATGCAATAGGACCAATAACGACGTAAAGCATAATGGGATAACAATAATAGTACAAAATTCGGGCGTGATGGGCTTTCGAAATAATAATGATCATAACATAAGGGAAACAATTCAAAAGCAAATGATTCATTAAGATAAATGGCAACACAAAAAGGGGGTCAAGTATTTCCCGAGTGGCACGTGGAGTTGTATCCCAAGTACAGACCGCACTACCGTCCATTCGGATTCGGCTAAGGAATTTACGTATGGGTTTCAATCCGATATATCGCAATGGATAATAACACAAATAATCATCAATGCAATATATATGGACATAAAAAATAGACGCGAAATAATATAACAATGCATATACGTATAATCATCAACATGAACAAACATAAGCAAAATAAAGGCGAAATAATAAAATAACAATAAAAGTGAATAAATAGATAAAAAAAATACAAAATGCCAAAGAAGAAATGTGGCCAGAGATTTAGCGATTTTTGATGTAGGGCTTCGCATACCCGGCTGGACATATTTCACGTCCAGCCAGACATGCAACATCCGAAACTATAAAAATAAATATGGTAAGGGGGCCATCAGGTCTTACATTTTAATTTTCTTTCTCGAATGTGCGTTAGGCCGTCGCCGGAAGGATCAAAGCTTGGTTTCAAGGTTTGGTTCGATTCTCTCTCTCACTCGGTTTCTCCTCCTTCTCACGTCTAGGGTTTTCCAGTTTCTGTTTTCTAGTTCGTGTCTGCTATTGCTGGTTCACTGTTTCTGGTTCTTCTTCACGTTTCTGCTTCATATTCTGGTTTCTTCACAGCGTCAGGTCCACGTTCTGGTTCCTCTCACGCTGCTGGTTCACGCCGCTGGTTTCTGCCTTCTATTTCACGCTACTGTTTCATGTTCTGGTTACTGGTTTCTTCTCACACTGCTGGTTCACGCTACTGCTTACTGATTCACTACTTTCACCTCCAGGTCTAGTTCCTCTCACGCTGCCGGTTTACGTCTGTCTCTGCTCCTTCACTACTGTCGCTGGTGGATGATGAGGATGGTGGGGGTAATGGTTATCGTGAGGAAGGTTGGTTGATTGGGGCTGATGAGGGTTACAGTGAAGATGGTGGCTGCCTCTTAGGGTTTTTTCTTTGTTTCTCTTCTTTAATTTTTTTTTTCTGGTTTCTTTTCTTTGCTTTTGTTTTTATTTTTTGTTCCACCTTTCGTTTTCCTCTCGGTTCTCCTCCCTTTCTTCTTTATAACTGCTGCCTCCAACGATTTTTTTATTCTCCAAGTTGCCGCTGTTGGATTTCTAGGTTAATCCCAAGATCATTTAAGCATAGAAATAGAATGAATACGCAAAGAAGAATGGCAGAATCACACTTACATTGAATGACTTTGGATGTGAAGAACAACAAAACTTTTCCTCATTGCTTGATGTATTCGGCCAAGGGAAGATTTTGTTGATGAATATGTACAAGCTCCAAGCTTTAAATGGATCCCAAGCTCTTAGATTGGTTTCCCTAACACCTTGTAGGATTCTTGAATGTGTACTAGCAATGGAGGAAGAAAAACAATTTCTCTTTCACCTTGGAGAGGCTAACAGCAATGGCTAATTTTGGGAGAGAGAGTTTTCTTTGTTTTTTTTTTTTCTTAAAACAATTATGAAAATCAATTACCAAATTTTTTTTTCTTTTGACATCTATCACAAAAGTGACAAGTGATGTGACTCGCGATGTGACTTGTGGGCCGCACTTGATTCGAAATCGAAGTGGCCTCGCAAATACATTCCGGGCTCAGTTTCGTTGATTCCGAATTAATGAATTTTCCGTTGCGTCGTAATTAAATCAAATTTAATTAAATAACAATGCCTAGCAAAATTACTATTAACATCGCTTGCGAATTAATTCTAAATCAATTCGTTAGCCCGAATTAAAATCTAATTTTAATTCCACATCGAAATCTAATTTCGTATAACATATCGAATATATTATTTTATCGATTAATTCCAAATTAATCGTTCTCTCTCTCCAAATAGTACTTTATCCCATATAAAGTCTCTCCGCTATTAATCCCAGATTAATAAAGTTCGAATCATACGTCATCGGTGAATCTTCCGGAAGTGACCCAAGAGATCCCAGGATATGTTGGCAGTAATCAGGTCGTCGGACTATCCGAACACGTACATACCTTGTACTAAGTTCTTTCCGATTTACGAGACAAGGTTGGCTTCTAGCAAAGCGCCATGCCTACCCAATTCTCCAAAAATATTCTTAATGGAATATATAATCTATGCCACGCGTAGTATACGTAGTATTACATATATCGATCCAGTATCGGATGTCACATGCAAGGCCTGAGGCTGGAATAGTGTCTGCCCCGTACGAACCATATATCAGATCACTAGCAACTAGTCTATTTATAATCGGATAATCATGACCTAATCATATTATCCCGATGGTTGCAACCCTTTAGAGAACCAGTTCTGTATCTCTGCGTGAACATCATCTCCATATGACTGAAGTGATACTTCCATCTTGACATCACACTCAATACACTACGATTCTCAATAAACCTAGAAGAGGCGTACACAGAACCTGTTAAAGTCCCGGACGACCAAAACCAAAGCGTATTGATTGTCGCAAGTACTAGCGATGCAAGTCTCAGGTTAAGACCAAATACACCTACCCTGATGCAGGGTCCCATAGACACATAGTCATACTACCAATGGGATTTCGTGGGGTCTATCCAAAGTGAAGCTATTTTCTGTACCATCGGTAAAACACAACCTCCTACCACACTTACATAAGTATCCAATACTTAAATATATGGGAACTATGTTGTTACACTTCCATAACACGCACAAGTGCGATACTAGTCTATTCTGCATTATCGATGTCCAGTCTCGATAATACTACGACTAGGGATATTTAATGATTAAACCGTCATGGATTGATATTGTCTCATATCATCTCAATCCGGAACTAATCATAATGACTTTCATCATTCACATATTTAAGTAATCTAATTACGAAATGATAAAAGGCAATTTCATTTGCTACATAATTAATTTATACAAAAACACAATGTCTTTTATAAATAGTAACGCTATGGGTCATAATTGTCCAACAATATCCCACTTGGCCTATAGCCAGTCACTCAAGCATCTAACACATGAACTATGTACATGTCGCTCAAACTTTTGCTGAGGAATAGCATTCGTCAGCGGATCTGCAATATTGTCCTCTGATGCGACCTTCTCGATCTCGACATCGCCACGATGTATGATCTCACGAATCAGATGGAAACGTCGAAGAACATGCTTGGATCATTGATGAGACCGTGATTCCTTAGCCTGCGCTATAGCCCCGTTATTATCATAATACAATGGAACGGGCTCAGCTGCTAACGGAACTACTCCTAATCCAATTAGAATTTTTCGGATCTAAACTGCCTCTTTTGCTGCTTCAGTTGCAGCGATATACTCTGCTTCTGTTGTTGAATCGGCAACAGTATCTTGCTTGGAAGATTTCTAGCTCACTGCTCCGTTATTCAAACAAAATACGTACCCAGATTGTGACTTACAGTCGTTTTTATCAATTTGGAAACTTGCATCGGTATACCCAGTTACCTCAAGTTCTCTATCTCCATAGATTAAGAAAGCATCCTTAGTTCGTCTAAGATATTTAAGGATATTCTTAACCGCTATCCAGTGACCTTCACCTGGATCGGCCTGATAGCGACTACACATGCTCAAAGCATAGGAGACTTCAGGTCGCATACATATCATGGCATACATGATCGATCCGACTGCCGAGGCAAATGGTATCTGACTCATGTTGTCTCTTTCATCTTGATTTTTAAGAGTGACGCCATGTGACACTGGCAACAGTCCCCTCTTTTACTGATCCATGTTGAATATTTTCAACACTTTGTCAATGTACGTGCTCTGGGAGAGTCTAAGCAGCTTTCTTGATCTATCCCGGTAGATCTTTATTCCCAGAATAAAGGCTGCTTCTCCCAGATCTTTCATGGAGAATTTTAATGAAAGTCAAGCTTTCACCGATGTTAACATGGGAAGTCATTGCCCATAAGCAATACATCATCAACATAAAGGACAATGAAAGTTAGTGCGCTCCACTAACCTTCTTGTATACACAAGGATCATCTTCATTTTGAACGAAATCATATTCTTTTATGATCTCATCAAAACGTTGGTTCCAAGAACGTGATGCTTGCTTCAGTCCATAAATGGACCAATTTAACTTGCAAACCTTCTTTGCATGTTTAGGCATGACAAAACCGTCAGGCTATTGCATATAAACATCCTCCAATTGGTTTCCGTTAAGGAAAGCGGTTTTGACGTCCATCTACCATATCTCGTAATCGAAATATGCAGCAATAGCAAGCATTATCCGAATAGATTTAATCATGGCAACGGGTGAGAAAGTTTCATCGTAATCAACACCATGTCATTGACGATACCCCTTCGCTACAAGCCTAGCTTTGTACGTTTGTACATTGCCATCCATGTCGGTCTTCTTTTTGAAGATCTATTTGTAACCAATAGGCTTTACGCCTTCTGGTGCATCAACCAGTGTCCAAACTTGTTTGGTATACATGGAATCCATTTCGGACTTCATGGCAACTTGCCATAAAGCGGAATCGATATCTTGTATCGCTTCCTTATACGTAGTTGGCTCGTCTTCCTCAATGAGATTGATATCCACATGAGGTGAGATCAGAAACCCATACCTCTCAGGTTGTTTTCTGACTCTCTCCGACCTACGCGGGTCCTTGTGTATTCGAAGATTGTGGTACAGCTTCATCCCTGATAAACTGTTCAGGTTCCGTTGAGGATCTATGCCAGGAACAGTATCACTCCGATTTTCATCGAGTTTCTACTTATCCTCCAACTTATCACAGCATTTAGGAATTTTTTCTCAGGAAAATCGCATGTAGAGCAACAAAACTTTGTTCTCTTGTGGTGATAGAAGTAATATCCTTTGGTTTCCCTAGGATATCCTACAAATAGGCATTTATTCGATTTGGGTTATAGTTTGGTACCTTCCAAACGTTTGACCGTATGCCCAGCAACCCCAAATCTTCAGGAATGAGAAACCTGGTTTCTTTCCTGGTCCATATCTCATATGGTGTCTGTTGAACAGACTTTTGACGGAACCTTATTCAAAATAAGTATTGCATTATTTAATGCATATCCCCAGAAGGAAATAGTAGCTCAGTGCGACTCATCATAGACCTTACTGTGTCTAATAAGGTTCGGTTTCTCCGTTATGATACAAACCGTTTAATTGTGGTGTTCCGGGAGGAGTGACCGGCGTAAACACAACATGTATAACGCAAGTGCACGTATCGTTCAAGTAAGTATAAAATATCGATTCCACGAGGACTTTAATATCTAATCTATTAATTTTATGAGGTCAAATGATTAAGTATCTAACAGGTTGTTGGATTGATTTGAAATGGTGACGATTCTAAATTTAAAAACAAGTAAATAAAATTGTTCGAAAGTAGATTTAAGAAAATTCAATATTAAAAACTATCTAGGGTTGTGATTCATTCTAATATCTTTTAAAACATGAAGTATTATTTTATGTTTGTGTAATAATCATTTACTAACCGGAACACTAAATTATGCAAAAGCCTCTGTCGATGGTCAGACGCAATACCCATTTAACCCAATTGAACCATATGTCTATGTCAACCCAATTATCTGGATTCATTAAGTTAAGTTCCAATTATGGCTACCCCCGCACGCCCCACAGGTATATGTCTATCCTGTAAGGAAATCTATTAAAGGTATCTATCCTCAAGAAGATCGTGGGCTATTAATTCTAAGGCTGAAACCTAAAATCCCTATGTCTAGTTCATTTTAGATTTACCACATCAATCTTATTGGTGATCAGACAACAAGAAGCATTAAGCTTAAGACTTAATAAGTAACCTTTAAATTACCCAAACTATAAAATAACCCATTATAAACTAGTGATATTAAAAGTCATCACAACCCCAGATAACTAATTTAGTTACAACACATAACTAGGGCTAGTAAAACTCGAAATAAAAGACATAAAAGTAAAAATGCGGTAAAGTAAATATTGAAAAGTAAATTACAATAAAATAAAATGCTAAGGTAAAAGGAATTACTTTTACTACTACTAATTTAGATATCTCCCATAATATAATATATAAACTTATGATAACATTACTAACAACCGCCATATAGGCGGTATCCTGATTAAGTCAAATTAAGTCCAACCAGCCATTAAGGCAGTAAAAGATTTGTCCATGAACCAGCCATATAGGCGGTAAGAAAGTTTAATTACAACCGACCAATCTGGCGGTATCCTTGATTAGTCAGGTTTAAACCAGATTAAAATGATTACCAACAGACCAATCTGGCGGTATCATTTTTAAGTCAATATTTTAAATAGTGAATATATTATATTTAAGGGAGATTAATCTAAATAGCAATAGTAAAAGAATTACCTTTCACCCTAGCTGAGGAAGTTACCTCCTAATGGTAAATAGTAAAAATTGTAAAAAGTAAAAAAAAAAAAAATTACTATTATTACAAAACGTAATTAAAATAAATTACAAACTAAAAAAAAAAAAAAAATTAAAAGACTTGAGAGAGAACTCCCTCTTTACATCAAGAGATGGGAGTGAGTGGTACAACTGAAACTAAAATTTCACGTTCTATTTATAAGGTCAGTAGGGGTCTCGCGTCGCGACGTGAGTTTTGTCGACGTGGTACGCTCTGGTTTGTCGGTTGCAGATTTTGGATAAGGTGATAAGGTGACACGTGGCAGGGTGGTTGGATCTCAATTATTGTGACACGTGGTGGCTTCTGATTGGTAGGCTAGATTATTATCTGCCACGTGTCAGATAAGGATCAGAGAGCCAATAATTGATGCTGACGTGGTGACACGTGGCAAAGTGACTGTCGGCACCATAGAATTGCGACACGTGGCACTTCCTGATTGGCTGATGATGACGTGGTAGTGAGGTGGCATGTTGACTCGATCAACCTGGTGATGTGGATGATGACGTGGTAATGACATGGAGTTAAACGTGGCGATGGTGACTGTCGACACCGTAGGATGCTGACACGTGGCACGATGCATGTTAGCAGATCGGCTGTGATGGTGACACGTGGCACGTAGTATGTTAGCAAAGTCAAACTTTTCTCATATTCTGATTTGTGGACCCGGCACACGTTAGCAAGTGTTCGATGCACGTAGGCGTCGCGACGCGGAAAATTACCAAAATGCCATTTTTTTCTAATTTTCACTGTTTTGGTCCAAATCACCTCCAGAATGTCAGGAAAATTTATTTATCTACAAATACACAAAACTCAAGAAACTATAAAAAAATATTAGGTTAAATGAGTGGGAATAATGATATAATTACCACTCATCAAGGAGTCCACTGTGAAAGAATACTATATTCTTTCAAGTAGTCAATAAACTCATTGCTCAAGTATTCATCCCCACGGTCCGACCGTAATGTCTTAATACTTTTACCGGTCTGTTTTTCAACTTCGTGTCGAAACTCTTTGAATTTCTCAAAAGTTTCCGACTTGTGTCTCATCACATACATATAACCATAACCCGATGCATCATCCGTAAAGGTTACGAAGTATTCATATCCACTGTTGGATAATATGACCCATAGCGTCACTATTTGTACAGATCACGGTGTTGTTGTACAAATTAACTATGTGACAAGGAAATTGCACTCTCATCATTTGTGATTAGATCACCATAAATGTATAAATGAAGAGAGGTCCATATGATTAGTTCCTGGATTGAGATGATATGAGACAGTATCAATCCCCGAAGGATTAATCATTAAATATCGAGACTGGACATCGATAATGCGGAATAGGCTAGTATTGCACTTGTGCGCGTTTTGAGGGCACAACGACATAGTTCTTATATATATAAGTATTGGATACTTATGCAAGTGCGATAGGAGGTTGTCTTTCACCGATGGTACGGGAAACAGCTTCGCTCTGGATAGACCTCTCGGAATCCCATTGGTATTATGACTATGTGTCTATGGGAGGCCGAAATCAAGGTAGGTGTGTATAGTCTTAACCTGAGACTTGCATCGCTAATACTTGCGATAATCAGTAGACTTTGGTCTTGGTGGTACAGGGCTTTAACCGGTTCTGCGTACACCACTTCTGGGTTTATCAGAGAGTCGTAGTGTATTGGGTGTGATGTCAAGACAGAAGTATCACTTCAGTTATTGGAGATGATGTCACGCAGGATACGGTACTAGTGCTCTTAAGTGTTGCGCAACCATCGGGATATTATGACTAGGTCATGCATATCCGATTATAGAGACTATGTTACCAGACATCCGACATGTGCTTCGGACGGGGCAGACACTTATCCAGCCCCAGCCCTAGCACGTGACTATCCGATACTGGGCCAATATACACAATACTACGGTATACTACGCTTGATACAGATCTATATATTCCTGTAAGAAATTTCTGGAGAATTGGGTAGGCATGGCGCTTTGCTAGAAGCCAACCTTGTCTTGTAAATCGGTATAAACGTAGTACGAGGTGCTTACGTGTTCAGATAATCCGACGACCGTATTTACTGCCAACATATCCGGAGATCTCATGGGTCGCTTCCTGAAGATTCACCGATGACGTATGACTCGCACTTTAATTAATTTGGGATTAATTAGAAGAGAGAGAAAATTAATCTGGGATTAATTGCGGAGATATTTTATCTGGGATAAAATATTAATTAAAGAGAGAGAACGATTAATTTGGAATTAATCGATAAAATAATATATTCGATATATTATAAGAAATTGGATTTCGACGCGGAATTAAAATTAGATTTTAATTCGGGCGAACGAATTAATTTAGAATTAATTCGTTAGCGACGTAAATAGTGATATCGCTAGGCGTAATCATTTAATTATGACGCAACGGAAAATTCGTTAATTTGGAATTAGCGAACCCGAGCCCGGGATTATTTGTGAGCGCATTCGCATTTCGAATTCGAGTGCGGCACGCAAGTCAAATCGTGCGTCAAATCGCTAGTCACATCAAGCGTCGAATCAAATGTCACTTTGAGTGATATGACATGTTGTCACTTGATTTGAGTGATTGATGTAGAAGTTGGAAAAGCAACTTTTGCTTTTTGCTTTTGACTTTAGTATTTAATGAAAAGTTAATAGAATTGGTAAATGGTTTTATTAATTTTAGAAATTATAAAACCTATTACATTTTATTTCCTTTTAATTTTCTCTCTCTCTCCTTTTACGCATCCTTCCTCTCCCTCTCTTTTCTCTCCTTCTTCCACTTTCGGCTTGGAGCCGATTTCTTCTCAAAATTTTTGGTATGACCGAATCAAGAGAGAGAAGGAAGATAAGAAGAGTACTAGCACACCTTGGGTCATACATAGGTGATAGGGAAACGAATTTGTGAGCTTGGAAAGCTTGAAGCTTGGAGCTTCAATGGAGGTCATCAATGGCCGAACATGGAGGAGACCACCACCACCAAAACCGAGCAGTCCACACAAGGAGAAGCCTGGGCGAGCTTATGGAGGGAGCTTGAAGGCTTGTATTCTTCATTTCATCAAAACCCATCAATGTGAGTATGAATTCCGCACCTCCTTTGATGTGTATTCAACTCGTTTTATGCATGATTTATGATCTTGGGACTTGATTGAAACTCAACAATGGTATCAGAGCTATTGGTTGCATAAAACGAATTTAGGGTTCTTGAGCAAAATTGGGGCTTTTTGATTTAAGCATGATTTTGACAAATTGTTTTTTTAAGAATGCTTGTATATGAATAATTAGAGTTATATGTAATCAATTTGATGAAAAATTAATTGGATTGATTTTCCCCAATTTGCTTAATGTTGGCCAAAACTTTAATTTGGGTAAACTTGATTTTGAGCATGTTTAATGAAATTGGATGATTTAGAATGCTTAAATGTTGTTTAATTGATGATTGATTAGATCAATTTGATGAAAAGTGTTTGGAACAATTTTTCCCCAATTTGCTTGTGATGGCCGAATTGGCAAGTGCCCTAATGTCTTGGTTTTTTGAATTTTGTTCATTGGATGACTTAGAAATCATTTGGGGATGTTGAATTTATGTTTGATTGGGTTCAATTGGATTGAATTTGATTTGGGCATTTTTTCCCCTTATGGCCGAGACTTTAGCATGTATAATTGGGTTTGTTTGATATTGATTTAATTATGTTGGACATGATTAATTGATGTTAAGCATGATTAATTGGACAAATTTCATGTTTTGGAAACTTTGATTTGGGTAATTAATAATGCTATACACTTTAGGTAATTTAATTGAAAATTTGGAATTTTTTGAAATTAAATTATTGTACTTAAAATTGGATTTGGGCTTTTAAGTTGTTATTGGGTTTATTGGACTTTGTTGTACAAAATTGGTTTAGGCCAAAATTGGTTGGATCCAATTAGGCCCAAAACCGCTTCCAAAAGGCCCAAATGCGACTAATGAACCTTTAACGTTTAATTGGGCCTAATGGGCCTAAATTAATTTATGGGCTTATGGGGTAACTCCCGGATTGGACTTTGGTTGCGGGTTTGACCCGAGTTGACCAAAAGTCCACGCCTCAAGAAATTAATTAAAAGCCCATTAGACTTTAATTAAATTAATATTGGATATTAATCGGGCTTTGAGACCCGTAACGATTAAATTTGGAATTTAAGTCGTAAAGGTTTATTTTATAAAGTGTAATATTTAATTTGGAATTAAATAATGAATTAGAATTAAATACGTATTAAATTGGATTTAATCATGTATTTAATTTAATTAATTCGTAGAAATCGTACTTTGAGTACGTGTTCGCAATACGAGTTTGACTCGAACAAAATCAAATCTTTGTTTGAACATTGGATGATCACTAATTATCAAGATTAATTAATTGGATTAGATTGATTGATAACATGCTTGTATGAATACATGGTTGTGATGCATATGAATAATGTATATCGGATGGATATTAGCTGGGGGGGCGATTTTGGAAATTGTAATAAATTTGATTTATTAATTGGACCTGCGTGTCCAGCCTTATCACCTCCTATTCTTTGTATTCTCTTCTCACCTATTCCCCTCAATAGAAATGAGGTTTCTTTAGAAGTGTAGTGTAACGGGTAGAAGTAATACAAGTGCTAGCTTGGAGAGAGAAAGTGAGAGATTTGATCTAGGATCAATGTGTAAAATATCCATCCGCATATCATTATTATTTTATCATATGCGCTTTATTATGTGTTTATAATGCATGTTTAAGGGTGTATGATGATGAGACCTTAACAAAGATAATAAATTGTTTACCAATTTGCACGCGAAAAACCCTCGTTAAATATCAAGCGTTTATTTTCCTTCCATTGAGTGATTCTTACTCAAGATCCGAGATTGGCAGGGGTTGTTGGCCAAAGTCAAGCCCTTGTCCGTCAAAGATGTGTTTTAATCACGAGGCTTTGTTCCATATCGGTGTCGTGTCCAAGTGTTGGTTTGTTGGCCAAAGTCAAGACCACTTCTTGTCCATTGACATTGATTACGAAGCTTCCATGTCAATGGGTCCGCGCTTGACTGGGATCACTAGGTTTGTTGTGCCAAAGCCAAGGCCTAGTTGATTCATAGGAAAAAGGTTAGGGTATACATTCGATGTATAGGCATATATAAGATATATGTTTGGGACTTGGATTTCCACCTATTGGATCTAGGAGTTGGATGAGATCCAATTGATCTTAGAGATCTACTTAGTTAATTATCATACAATTTGTTGGCCAAAGTCAAGATTGTGTGATATTTAACGGGATCCTAGCCCACTAGGAAACACGGTTTCCCGAGTACTCGACAGAGGGTTAGAGGCTCGACGAAAAATAGTGGGAGGCAAGAATTGAATTTGCAATACTCGTTCAATTACTCGCCATACGCGCTCATTTAAATTATTTCGTCATTAGATTAAATGTTAGTTGGACTAATATTTAAATTGTTGTTTTAATAAACAGTTGGACTATATTATACTTGATTATATATAACTGGATTATATTAATCAATATATTTGAATTAATTAATTTCAGTTTACAGTTGATTTTATAATTGGATTATAGTAATCAATGTAATTGAGGTTAATTATTTGGATTATATTTGATTATATAGTTGGACTATTATAATCATTATAATATATATAGTACCACTAATCGTTGATTAAATAGTTGGACTATTGTAATCAAGATAAAATTGAAAAGTTGGATATTTAAAATATTATCTGGGATTAAAATTTTTAAATGATTTAATTTTCAAATTGGGAATAAATAATAGGTTACTTTATTTGATAAAATAACTTATTATACCTTAAGCCCAAAATTAAGCAAAATAAGTAGAGCATAAAATCTTTGGAAGATTTATGTGATGATGACTTTAATGCTTAATTTAATATACTTGTCATAAATCTAATTTTAGATTTAAGAAGTATTAAAATTACAATTTATAATTCTTGGAGAATTAATTGACTATTCTAGAGGATAAAGTCAAAGTTTGCAATTGGGCATGTAGCACGAGGTGCACATCGTTTCGATATTCTAAAAACCCAAGGCTTGGCCTAAGGTTCCTAAAATATTGAAAAGGATAATTGACATATCTCAAAGTGACTACCATTTGGATATGGCAGACACGAAGGAATTAAAGAAATGGCAAGGCTCTAACTTTAAAAATATTTGTCAAAGTTATGTTCACTACTAGTATTGAAATTGGATTTTAAATACTTAGTGTGGTACATAAAATATATGTATTGATGTTCAGAATCCGCTATGAGCTGGATACTGACTTCAAGCCGAGATTTCTCTGCGAATCGGAAAAGGGACGAAAGTCGCTGTTTCGACCGTAGATACCTAAGTTTAGGAACTACCCTTTGGGTATATACTTAAATTAGGAACTGTTATAATGTAACTAGTTTGACTAGAGACATTATCTCTATATCAGTGTTTAATCTGTTGCGGATAAAACCTTTATATTATAGAACACTAAGTGTTTTATTATATAAAGATGATACTGAGATAAATACATTAGATGTAAATAACAGAATTTATATTTTGAATATAAATAAAATCTCAAACATATAAAATGACAAATAAATAGCTCAAATTGATTTGATCATTGAGACTTATTTGTGGCATTGTTGTCTAGGACACAATTTAATTAGACTCGTATATCCACACTTTTGAAGAGTGGGTACTAGGACTGATTTGACTATTCAAATAAGGTCTGCGAATCTAGTTTATTAGGTAAAGTACCTAAAATACTATTTACTTGGTAATAGTAAAAGGGCCACCGATCTGTTAGCCCTATTCATGGTGAAGTAGTGGGCCCATATCTAGCTAGGCTAGATGTGAACATGATATTTTGTGACCTTGACGGATGTAGCATCACTGTTGTGATTATGTGTTCTTTTGAAGAACACAAATCAGAAACTTTTAGAGTTTCGACACGAAATAGACAAACAGATCGGCTATAGTATTATACCGTCACGGTAAGACCGTAATGGAAAATACTTAAGCAATAAGTTTCTTATATACTTGAAAGAGTATAGTATTCTTTCAAATGAGGACTCCTCCCGGAACACGTCAAAGTGACGGTGTGTCCGAACGGATTAACCGAATCATGTTAGACATGATAAGGCTAATCACGAGTCGCTCTGAGCTACTATTCCTTCTAAAGGATATGTATTATCAGTGCAAACTTATTTAGAATAAGGTTCCATATAAATCTGTTTGACAGATGTCATATAGGATATGAACAGGGAGAAACGAGGTTTCTCATTCCTGATAATTTGGGTATGTGATGAGTGATATTTATATCACTATTTCCCACTCATTTAACTTAATATTTTGTATAGTTTCTTGAGTTTTGTGAACGTTTTGATGTGTTTTATTGTTATTTTACAGATAAATAAAGTTTGCACAGCACTGGAGGCAATTTGGGGCAAAACCGGACAAAAATGCGTCAACAGGATTATTTTCGTCTTTTGCGCGTCGCGACGCCGGAACAATGAGCGCCGCGACGCCCAGCGTGAGCCGGATTTGCTAACATGCGCCTGGTCAACGGTCAACAATTTGAGAAGTTTTGACTTTGCTAAAATGCGCCGTGCCACGTGTCACCATCACAGCCGATCTGCTAACATGCGTCGTGCCACTTGTCATCATCATATGCTGCCGACACTCAGACTTGACACGTGTCGCCTCGTCATCAGCCATGTCAGCGGTCAACGAGTCAACCTTGCCACGTGTCATGCCACATCATCGTCCACGTCAGCAGGTCAACCGAGTCAACATGCCACGTCAGCCTCAGCCAATCACAACTTGACACGTGTCGCCACGTGTCGCAATCCTATTGTGCCGACAATGCAACCCACGCCTACGCCACGTCATCGCCACGTCAGTGCCACGTCATCGCCACATCATCAATGACGTCATCACAATAATTGAGAATTAGCCGCCTTGACACGTGTCGCATGTACAGTCAGCCGCCTTGCTACGTGTCGCCGTATCATTGTGCCACGTCGACAAATTGCGCGTCGCGACGCTGAGTGACTTGGCGTCGCGACGCGAGAACAGTTCCTGAACAGTAAAAATTTTTGCTATAAATAGGCCGCGAATTTTCAGTTTTTGTACACCATTTCCTCTCCCAAATCCTATGTAATTAGGGAGTGTTTCTCTCTCTAAATTTCTTTTAATTTAGTTTTGTAAATTTTAATTACGTTCTGTAATAATAATAATTTACTTTCTTTATTTTACAGTTTTTACTATTCACTATGCGGAGGTAACTTCCCTATGCTAGGGTGAAAGGTAATTATTTTACTATTGCTATTTAGATTAATCTCCCTTAAAAATAATATATTTACTATTTAAAATTCTGATTAATAAAGGAATACCGCTATATTGGTCGGTTGGTAATTTAATTTTAATCTGGTTTAAACCTGACTAATCAAGTAATACCGCTATATTGGTCGGTTGGTAAATTTATTTTCTGTTGGTTTGAACCTGATTAATCAAGGAAACCGCTATATTGGTCGGTTGGTAAATTTATTTTTTACCGCCTTTATGGCTGGATTATGGACAAATAATACCACCTATATGGCTGGTTGGACTTAATTGACTTAATCAGGATACCGCCAGATTGGTCGGTTGGTAAAATATTATCACAAAGTTTATATATTATTTTATGGGAGATATCTAAATTAGTAATAGTAAAAGTAATTCCTTTTGCCTTAGCATTTTATTTCATTTGTAATTTTCTTTTCAGCATTTTACTTATCGCAATTACTTTTCAGCATTTTCATTTTATGTATTTTAAGTTTTTACTAGCCCTAGCTATGTGTCATAACTAAGTTAGTAATCTAGGGTTGTGATGAAATCCAATATCACCGGTTTATAAGGGTAAATTATAATTTGGGTAATATAAAGATTTATTTATTGAGTCTTACTCTTAATGCTTTTTATTAACTGGCCACTAATAAAATTGATAAGGTAAACTTAAAATGAACTAGACATAGGGATTTTAAGTTTAAAACCTCAGACTCAATAACCCACGATCTTCTTTGAGGATAGATAACCCTTTAATAGATTTCCTTACAGGATAGGAATATACCTGTCGGGCGGGGGTAGCCATAATTGGAACTTAATCTTAATGAATCCAGGTAATTTGGTTGACATAGACATATGGATCAATTAGGTTAAATTGGATATTTGTAATTGACCATCGGAAGAGGCTTTTACATAATTTAGTGTTCCAGGTTAATAAATCAATATTTTACCCAATTATAAGATAACCACTTCATCATTAAATAATATTGGAATAAATCACAACCCTAGATAGTTTTAATATTGAATTTTCTCAAAATATATTTTCAACCAATTTTAGTTACTTGCTTTTAAATTTAGAATCGTCGCCATTTCAAATCAATCAAACAACCTGTCAGATATTAGTAATCATTTGACCTCATAAAAATTAATAGAAAAGATTTTAAGTCCTCGTGGGATCAATACTTTTTATACTACTTGAACGATACGTACGCTTGCGTTATACGTGTGTGTTTACGCCGGTCAAGTTTTTGGCGCCGTTGCCGGGGACTTAGTTATCTTTTACTATTAGTTTACAGGTTAAATTTGTTACTTGTATCTAATTTCTTTTTACTTAATATTTTTGTTTTATTGTGTTTCAGGTTCTCAGAACACTTCATGAGACGAACCAGAAGCTTTGAAATCCGACCGCTTGACCCAGAAATTGAAAGAACCATCAGACAGTTGAGAAGGGAAAGGCGAGAAGGCCAAGAAGCCTTAGTCAACATGGAACCTGAACCTTTGGAGATTGCACCACCAATACCCATTCGAGACAGAACCATTCCGGTGGTAGATGGCCTCATTTCCTGTATTGTTCTTCCTCCTTTACCAGCAAATGCGGGTGACATCAAAACTTGCATTCAGATGATTCAGCAAACAGTTCAGTTTGGAGGAAATACAACTGAAGATCCTAATGCTCACATTAGCAACTTCCTGGAAGTTTGCGGCACTTTCAATTACAACCGAGCATCAGAAGAAGCAATGAGACTGAGGGTTTTTCCATATTCCTTGAAAGACAGAGCAAAAGCATGGCTACATTCATTACCAGCAGGTTCTATCACAACTTGGAACGCTCTAGCCACAAAATTCCTTGCAAAATACTTTCCACCAGCCAGAACTGCAAAGTTAAGGAATGACATCACATCCTTTGTACAGCAAGATTCAGAATCCCTGTACGAAGCTTGGGAGAGATACAAAGATTTACTCCGGACATGTCCTCACCATGAGATTCCAAAATGGCTTCAAGTCCAAACTTTCTATAATGGACTTTCTGGACTGATGAGAACCACAATCGATGCTGCTGCTGGAGGAGCTTTGATGGCAAAAGGAGAAGATCAAGCCTGGGACCTAATCGAAGAAATGGCCAACAACAATTCATTATGGCCAACAAAAAGGAGCATTATTCAAAGAATTGCAGGAATCTATGAAGTTGGAGCTAATACAGCAGTCAACACCAAACTAGATCAGATATGCAAATTCATGGAGACTCTTACCACTGGATCCTCAAGTTCACCATATGGAGGAGCACCAAACCAAACCAACTTGAAGAGACGGGAATTATGTCAACAATTTCAACAGACAGGGGAACAATCCATATTCCAACACCTACAACCCAGGGTGGAGGAATCATCCTAATTTTTCATGGAGCAACAATTCAGGGCAAAAGAACTATCCACCACCTGGATTCCAGCAACAGAATAAAGGCCAGGAGCAGACAAATGAACCAGTATTGGCAGAGATGCTAGCTCAATTAAAAAGATATGAAGCCATGATTCAGAGCCAATCAGCTTCCATCAAAGCACTGGAGAATCAAATCGGACAACTGGCCAACGCTCAGAGTTACAGACCACCAGGTAATCTTCCCAGCAACACAGAACCAAATCCAAGGAACCGAGGGAAGGAGCAATGTCAAGCCATTACTTTAAAGAGTGGTACTGAGATCAATAAAGATGTGGAATCCAGATGTCCAAGAAGAAGTTCCAAAAGAAGCCGAGAAACAGATGGAAGAAAAAGAAGCAAAGGAAAAAGAAAACAAAGAAAAAGAACCAGAACAAATCACTCCACCACCACCTTTTCCTCAGCGTCTTCAGAAAAGTAAAATGGACAAACAGTTTGCTCGTTTCTTGGAGATTTTCAAAAAGCTACACATCAACATACCATTTGTAGAAGCCTTGGAACAAATGCCCAGTTATGTAAAATTCATGAAAGACATTCTTTCACGAAAACGGAGATTGGGAGACTACGAAACAGTAGCTTTGACAGAAGAATGCAGCGCCATCATTCAGAGGAAACTTCCTCCGAAGTTGAAAGATCCTGGCAGTTTCACAGTTCCGTGCACCATTGGAGAACATTACATCGGTAAAGCTTTATGTGATTTAGGTGCCAGTGTTAATTTAATGCCTTTTTTCTATTTACAGGAAACTGCAAATTGGAGAAGCAATGCCTACCTCAGTATCTTTGCAACTTGCTGATCGAACACTCGCATTTCCGAGAGGAGTCGTGGAAAATGTGCTGGTAAAAGTTGACAAACTCATCCTTCCAGCAGATTTCATCATCCTTGACATGGAAGAAGACAAAGAAGTACCTATCATTCTTGGGAGACCATTTTTGGCTACAGGTAAAACTGTGATTGATGTGCAAAAAGGAGAACTAACAATGAAAGTGCAGGACCAAGAAGTGACCTTTAATGTTTTCCAAGCCATGAAATTTCCAAGCGATGAAAAGGAAGAAGAAGAATGCTTCAGAGTTGATGTTGTTGATAAAATTGTTCAGAATACTAAGTCAAATCCCACAGATACACTTGAAGCTTGCATCACCAACATGACAGACAACGAGCTAGATGCTGAAATCTTGGAATTACCAAAGAAAGACCGAATTAAACC